>JAJHSJ010000015.1:36955672-37078644 GCA_021015155.1 Magnolia officinalis
AGACTCCTTCGACTCAACAGAATCAAGAGGCCATTCCTTCAATTCCAACAGCCATGGAAGAACAAGGAATGACTAGCAGAGCAAGTCCTTCAAAGAAAGGCAAACAAGTAATCATTGAAGAATTAAAGTTGAAAACTTCACCATCAAAAGAAGAAGAGTAAACATTGTCTCTTGGCAGTGATTATTCTACTAAAAGTGATAAAGAAGAAGGCGAGATAGATATCGGTGAAGAGGAGAACATCACTACTGAAAATGTCACGATTGATAAAGAGACGCAGCTATATGTTTCTGTTCCTCCAATGATCCTGACGGAGGATGAAGAAGAGCCTTTGGACTATGGGGAGTATGACTACTCACCGGGTGAGAATATATGTATATCATTTAGTTCTAATTATTCACTTCTACCTCATGAAATATTTTCTACTTCAATGGCCAATGCTTCATCTGCTTCAGGTGTTCCTTCTACTACTATAGAAGTAAGCAAAGACCCAGTAGATGTTCCTTTTACTGAAGTAAGGTCCAGTCATGTGGCTAAGACACCTTTGGCTCCCTTGACTCTCCCGAGCACCATTGCACGTGAAATAATCTTTCCAACAGAGCCAATCGACGTGACAACTTCCACCACCGTTGATTTCAGTACTGAAGCGAGGGTGTCATCTTTTACGGATATGCTGATAACTTCCCCCGGTCCTTTATCCTTTCCCATAAGGATAAGGTCTCCGACAATACGCACTTCTGTTACTTCTATACCGGCCGCAGGTATATATCTTTCTCAAAACTTTTATATTGGCATTAAATACTTAGACTCAGTCTTTTTATATCTTCAATTTTCTTTCTCTATGTGTAGTTAATCCATCTTCGAGTGGCTCTGCAAGCTCGAATTCGATCACTATTGTCTCAGATATTCTATCATTGGACAAGATTCCTCCCTACACATTGGTCTTGACCAAAGGCGCTCTATCAGCAACTGCTTGTATGTTCAAGGATCCAGAACAATGGTTTGCTCAAGATCAATCTCTCTCCCTTATGCAATTCCTTGTCTCGTTTCTGTGCTTCGCTCTGTCAGCTAGACAGTTTAAAACATAGTCATTGCTCTGAAGATATTGGATTGTCAAAGGGAATTGCTGTCACTTAGAGATAAGACCTCGAAGGTGATGAACATGATTTTAGGCTATAACAGAGAGCATGTTTCTCTTCAAGAACGATTGAGGACTTTGAAGCGGTCTCCAATGACTATTGATGAGCAAATAGTTAGGCTTAAAGAGTAGATACTCAATCTCGAGGCTCAGAAACATGATGAAGAATTAGAAGTGAGTAAGATTGAAGCCGCAATTATAGAGAATGTCCAGGTAACAAATCTTGAAGAATCGGAACTCTCAAAGAATGAAGCAATTATAACTTCTTTGGAGCAGAAGTTAATTGATATTCTTGACCAGGCTAGACTTATCGACAATGCTGAGTTGGAGAGTGCAGCTGTCCAAGTAAAATCAAGCAGGATTTACAAAGATATATGACCGCATTAGGCATTCATGAGGAATTGTAATATGTATTTTGTAAGAAACATGCACTGACTTTTCTTTATTCATGAAATTTTCTAGTAATTTTTTTTTTCATGGCAATTTCTAGGTATGAATATTTTTATGATATTAGATACATGCAAATATCTTATGTTAATGGAGGTTAACATTCTCATGATTTGAGATGCGTGACTATAACAGGTGCATACATCTTATGCATATAACGTTTCACATGTTATATTTTGATCGTGCTTTAGTACGTTCCAAATTTTGAGATATAATATAACAATATGTTCTTGTTAGCATGTCCTACTTGATGTTTGTCTTCAATAGGTGTAACTATTTTGAAGTTCAAGTTAGTGCCTAAGGCGCCACACAAAGTTTAGGCTCGTGAATAATGGAGCACACACAGTTTTAGCTCATGAGTAGTGGAGTGGGTGGACTTATACAAATGGTCTCTGTAACTCTTAAGAGTTCACTGAAGCACTATACCTAGGGAGTTCACAAACTGCGATCCATTAGATGGGCCCAGTGAAGCTACCGGGGTAGTGAACTCGGAAGGTTTTACAAGCAGGGTTGGCCTGTAGTAACTCTCTAGAGTTCACGGGGCTTATAAGGCTACCTGTTTAGGTACCAGATCCAAGGCATGAGGGGATAACTCATCTAGAGGCCGACCATTCCCCATGAGTTTCTATTGAAATCAAGCCAAGAACCTGGGGTCTTACTCATGGTTGACCTATTTATGGACAAGCCAAAGAGCACACGCTGTGGCCTGCTTTTTCTTCACCTGTAAGGTCTGACCCATTCATGAGAGAGCATTTTCTCTTACCTTCCCTCATGATGCTGCGGGAGTTAAACAGATGACGTTGGTCTTACACGCGGTTGGCCTCATGGGCACTCTCCGCTGGCCGCATGGGTCTAAATATGTGATTGCCTTCGTAGGCTTTTTAGGGCTACTAGCTTTTCATTGTTGACTGTACAATATTTGGTGAATTGCCAATATGATAGGTCTTATGCATGGTTGGCCTTCATGGGCGCTCACTGTTGCCGTAAATGATACATCGCCATCACTAATGTTATAGGGCTTACGCGTGGTTGGCCTTCATGGGCGCTCATCGCTGCCGTTAATGATACATCACCATCATTGATAGTATAATCTATTTGATGTGATTAGCGATTATTGATAATCAATGATATAATTGATGCGGCAATAATATCAATATGGTGTTGGGAGATGACAATGTTGTTTTAGTAACAATGACATTTTGAGAGTGATGTCTTCTTATTGAAGTAATAATTCTAGTTTTGCTGATAATAATATTGGCGAGAATATTGTTTAGTCTGATTGTTCGTCCTTTCATCATAGGGGGATGCCCTCAGTCCGTGAGATTTTTCCCGTATTCTTTTGTTTACGCTAATCGGGACTTGAATACTTTTACTGTTCCCTAATCCCGTGGGTTTGTCGCAATCGAATCCCATCTCTCATAATTCTTTTGCTGGCGATGCGATATCTTTTCAAATCTTCTGGTGTGATTTTATTATCTATCGTTACTTCATTTGTTCCTTCCCTTGTTTTTTCTCTTGATGGAGTATAGAACTCGATCAGTTTGGTATTGTTCAGATTTGGCGGTACATAGAATCTTTTTGGCATAGTAGGGAGTAACTTATTTCTTTCAGCTCACAGTATCGACACCGTGAAATTTGCTTGTAGCGTCTTCAAATGCTTTGGTGATAGCAATGTTAGAGGAGGTTGACCGGGTTGCCGTGAATGTTGAGGCACGAAGTAGAATTTTTTTTTTTAAAATCCATCTTTTCATTTAGCCTCATTTTCCAAACTTCACTTTCTATTGCAGGTATATCATCACTCTTCATCATCATGTTCTCTTTGCTTTCCTCTTTATTCTCCTTTGTCGCGAATTCATTGTAATAACTCGTATCTGCAAAGAAAGATTCTACTTTTGTGTATGGTTTTGTATCAGCTTCTTCGTTATATTGAAGCCCATCCTTGTAGTATTTGAAGCATTAATGTAGAGTGAATGACACAATACAATACTGATGTATCCATGGTATTCTTAAAAGGAGATTGTACGTCGTCACAACATTGATCACATGACATACAACGCTTGTAGTTAGATTTTCCATCTCCATTGTTAGCGTAATCTTTCCCAAGGCACACTGGCCATCTTGATTGAAGCCCTAGATCATCATTCCACTAGGATGCAAATGTGACTGGCGATATCCTAGTTTGCCGAGCATATTCAGTGGCAATAGATTCACCGCGGATCCATTGTCTAACATTATTCGCTTGATCTGTTTCTCACGGATATCGCTAATGATCATTAATGGCTTGTTGTGTTCTCTACCACTTGTCAAATCATTCTCAGAGAAAGTGATGATAGACGTGCAACCATATACCTCCGCTATATAGGATTTATCAATCTGTAGAGAATGATTTTCTATTTATATTTTTGTATCCTCCATTTCAACAAACAAAGCTTTTGTAATACCATCATCTGATAAGGCTTGGATTAACGTTTGATGGTAGTCTTCGGACAATTACAATGCATCATATATACTCAACTGTGCGGGAATGCCTATTAAATGACTCACGATATCATATGTTACTCTTTTCATTGACAATGCTTCTTTTTTCCAGGAGTCCTCCCATTTCATCATTTTCATGATTCTGTGATGTCTTTGGAATTTTCTTTTGCATCGTTCTAGGCTCTTGTCTTCAAGGCAGACTTGCTATCTCTTTTCCAGACCACAATGTGACCATAACTACTTTGCGCGTAACAATTGGTGGCGATCTAGTTGATTCGTCAGCGGATTTTATAATGATTACATTACAGTTCTCACTTCTTTGTCTATTATATTGTTGATTTCTCAACTTGGTTCTTTCACATTCTTTTTCCTTATATGAGGTTTGAATGAACGTCATGTTCACAGTCACTTTTTCATTTCTTTCCTTTCCTTTTTCCATCATAATTTCACCTTTATCTATCATCCTTTCTAATATATTCTTTAATGTGAAGCAATTTTCTGTGGGATGACTCAAAAATGAATGATAATGGCATTAATTCTTTTCTTTTATTAACTTGACTTCTTCTGAGTGTTTGGATTAGGGTAATTTGATTGTTCCAGTAGTTAACAATTGTTTCATCATTTGCAGAACATCTTCCTTTTCAAACGCATATCCTTCATGAAAATCATATGGTCTAGGCTGTTTATCATTTACCCGACCTCGATAACTATCTATCTTCTCTTCTTACTGCCCTTCGTCGACTACGGGGGTCTTCCTTCCTCTTTTCTAGGTCTACTACATTAGCTATTTATCAGTTTGAACCTCGTCGTATCGTCTCATTTCGAAAAGCTGGCATCTTCTTAATCATTATCTCTAGCGTATGTGCTTTCGTAACAAGATCATGAAAAGTCCGTATATCGCCGCTTGCCAAACCGAATGCAATTCCCATCTCCATCGAATTTAGACACATCTTAACTTATTCTCTCTTCAGGCAATTGTTTCCCCGATGCCCCAAGAGTCTTCCATCTGTCAATGATTTTTTCTACTGGTTCATTTTCTCTACCGTACGGAAGCTACTTCTGTGATACTAACGTCTCGGTAGAATGAGAAAAAGTTTGCCATGAAAGTATCCTGCATTTGATCTCAAGTTCATATATATTAGGGTGCCAAATTGGAATACCATCGAAACGCTTTTCCTATAAGAGATGATTCGAACAACCGTATGCAATATTGTGGCACTGTTGAAAGTTGCCCATGGTAGTGATAAAATGCATCAAATGTTCTTTTGAGAAGCCATCTCCATTCTATATCAAAATCTCTCAGGATGTTCTCGGTCTCTTTCAGTCCTAATAGCTTCTGCCACCGCTTGTTGTATTTCTTCTTGTGTTATAGTTCGCTGCAGGGGCTGACCCATGTGACCCTGCCCTGGGTGGTTGTGAACGCTCCGGCTGTTGCTATCGACCGTTAACTGTAGCTGTGACAGGAGGAGCTAAAACTTGGGCTACATTATGGGCCAAAATAGCTAGCGTTTTATGAGGTTCCTGCATTCTTCCATAAGAATCGTCTATACGCGAGCCATCTCAACCAAGCATTCATCTGTTGACGACATTTGATTTTGACTGGTGCCCGCCATGTAGATCGCAGCTTCCTTGCTCACTGATTGTTTCGTCGTTAGAATAAAAGAAGGATATGTCATCGCGAGAGGGTGCGGAGAAAAGAAATTCTGTTTTGATCCCTTAACACTTTCACATTATTCTGATGGCTTTGGTGTGACAGTTCACGACAAAGTTATTTGTGATGGTATGAAGTGGCTGGCCTGGGGAAGAGGATTCATTTTCTACAGGGGATTACCTTGTCTCTTTTCTAATATGTCGAACAACTACTATAGAAAGAGCTAGAAAATCTTGCAGAGTAAGAGAGCTTGGGTATAATGAAGGTGGTGAAAGTGCCCTGATTTGTCAATTAGCGTGAGTGTTGAGTCAGTTCGTCTACAGAGCCTGATAGGAAGATCAATTCAAGCGTCTGCCTCAACCGGATGTGTGCAAGCTCGCCATAGGTAAATCTGAGCCTCACATCCCTTGTCCCAAATCACCAGGTATATTGAAACCCTTAAAAACAAAATAGAACATCATAGGGTTTTTGGGTTAGAAAACGTTTTTCAAAATAGGAAAATTCTCTAAGTTTTCTTGCCCTGTCGATTATATCGATACACATCTCGATATGATCGACCTGCGCTGTCGAGTCCTCGATGCTCCATCGATACCATCGAAAAGAGGACAAAAAATGTCCAGTAACCTCACAACATATCTGGACGAATTATCGATGTATCAATACACTTATCGATATCATCGATATTCAATTCTCGAGTCTATCGAAATCGACTCAATATTATCGACAGACAGATTTCTGGCGTCCCTATCTTTTGAAGAAAATTTTAAATTCCTTCGATATATCGATGCTCCTTCTGATATGATCTGAAATCAAATATCGATAAGATCGGAAGTCCATCGATGATATCGATCGAGGGTGCACATTTCTTCTAGCAAATATTTCTGGTTGGTTTTTACTTTGATCAGGGGCCATTCGAGGAAATCGATATTCATATATCGATGATATCGAGGTCGAGTCGATTGGATCGAGACTGGACACAATTTGTCCAGCGAGCTTATTTGTAAATCTATAGGATTTATCAATCCCATCGACACTGCCTTCGATAGCATCGATATGCAAATTCCGATGACATCAGCTGACCCTCGATCATATCTTAAAAACCTGAAATATTTTAAGTCAAGTCTCTCTCATTTTTCAAGTGTCGATGGATCGAACTTATCATCGATGGAATCGGAGTTCGAAATCCAATGACATTGACAATTATTTTGATTCATCGACCAGTTGGCAAAAGGTTTTAAAAGCGTATGACTTTGAGTTTGAGTCATCGAGCAAAACATCGATGCTATCGAGAGTATACGCTCGATGATATCGAACTCAGTCATAAATGTGACCGTTTTATATCCTTTGAAACCTTTTGCCTAATTATAGAGGACTTGTCTATTGTTGCTGGGAGAGAAAGTAGAGTGAGCTTTTGAGTGTTTAACCTTAGATCATTTACCCAAAGCCCTTTCTCTCAGGGAAGTTCATCCTCCAATCCACCCTCAACATTGATATTCAAAAGAGTGGATTGGGGAATGAACTTTCGCATTCAAGGATCCTCCAACTACTACCTTAATGGCAAATCATTAAGCTGGGATGCCTTGAATGCTTAGATGATTGGAACCACTCTATCTTCCTTATAGAAAAACCTTTTGAGAGTTGGATTCCATCATAACCTTGACGCAACCCGTCACTATATATCGATACATCTTTTTGTGTTGCGGATCAAGGGAGCAGAAGACTCTTCATCAACAAGGAGGAGGAGATCTTCGACCTTGTGCTAATCGGGACTCATCAACTTATTTATAAGTATCTAGAGTCTAAGAGGACACTTGTGATCATTCCTTTTTAGGATTGGGTCTTAAGTGGTTCTCAAGGAGGCCTCCGACGGGAGTGTACGTGGTGGGTGCGTTGTGTGGACCCTTGCTCTATAGAGAGTATAAACATCTGGTTGAAGGTGAACCAGCAAAACCTTAGGTTTGAGGTAAATCGCTGTGAAACCTCGGGTTTGAGGTGAACCGTGTAGAAGCCTTCGGTAGGGTCTTATGGAAGATCCTTGGCCAGTGTGCTTAAAAGTGGGTGTGTTGTGTTGACCCTTGCTCATGAGAGCATAAACAGTCAGCCTCAGTGTAGGTTGTAAAGGTTGAAGGTGAACCTGATTTAAAACCTTAAGTTTGAGGTGAACCGCTGTGAAACCTCCTTAGTGAAATCCAACACACTCAAGGGTTGAGTGCGTCTGCTGGGAGTGGAGTAGACTAATCGTTGAACCACTATAAAAATGACTGTGTTTGAGATTACTATTCTTCTGATTATGTGATTTGCTTCAATATTTACATATCTGAATATCTGAGATCACACCTCACACACTTACATAGTCATATCCATCATAAACTAGTTTGCATATTGTTTACTTCTAAAAAGGTTTGTGATTGGATCCTCTATGGGGCTTAGAAGCCAGTAGAGTTATTTTTGAGTTATCCTAATATATGTTTGTTGTTAGGATTAGTGTAATAGGATTTTAAAATAAATCATAAAAACTTTTAAAAGTCCTATTCACCCCCTCTAGGACATATTGGCATATCCCGACTTCAACTAAAGCGGTCTTCACCGTAATTTCAATTGGTATCAAAGAGGGTCTCTCTTTAAGGGCTTCACTGCCTAGAGAGTGATCTTGACTGAAGTTGGGAATATGGCCAAAGGAGAGGGCTCATCAGTGACTAGACCTCCAGTATTTGATGGATCAAATTATGCATACTGGAAGGCTAGGATGCACTACTTTCTGAGATCTTTGGATCATGATGTTTGGGATATAGTTAAAAGTGGATACGTGCCACCGACTGAACAAATTGTACTTGATAGTGGTACAACCATCACAAAACTCAAATCCAAAGAAAAGTGGATGGTGTTCGACAAAGAAAAACAGACTACTGAAGCTAAAGCTATGAACGCCATCTACTGTGCCGTGTCCCAGGATATATTCAATCAGATAAGTATGTGTGGGACATCCAAGGTAGCACGGGATCTATTGGAAACAACCCATGAAGGCACAAGCACTGTGAAGAGATCCAAACTTCAACTCCTGACTTCACAGTTCGAAAGTCTCAGAATGGAAGAGCATGAGACGTTTATGGAGTTTTTCACAAAGCTAAATATCATTTGTAACTCCATGGGTGGATTGGGAGAAAAAGTTCTGGTACCTAAAATCTGTAGGAAAATCTTAAGATCCCTACCAGAACGGTTTAATTCCAAGGTTACAACTATTGAAGAGTATAGGAATATTGATGAAATGAAAGTAGAAGAACTGGTAGGTTCTCTACAAACTTTTGAACTACACTTAAAACAAACCCAAAAATCCAAAACAACTGTCCTAAAAACTTCTAAGAAAACATTACATGAGGATAGTGAGAGCGAAAAGGAAGATGAAGATGAGAAAGTGGCTTTGCTGACACAATGATTTAGGAAGTTCTTTTAGAAAAATCGTGGCCGGCCTTCCAGAGGAAGAAAGGTGAATAACAAACTTTCTGCAGGTAAATTTGGTAGAAGAACCAAAGAACCACAATGTTATGCCTGTCAGGAGTATGGACACCTATCAACCGAATGCTCAAACAGAAAAACTAAGGGTAAGGCAATGGCTACCACGTGGGATGATATTGAAGAGTCAAATTCAGAATCTAATGACTCAAAAAGCGATGGAGATCAAAAATCATTGAAAATACTCATGGTCTCCATTGCTTCAACATACCCACTGAGTCTGAGAACGAGAAAGAACAGCTAGCCACTGAACCATTTCCATCTGATAATGAGGAAACTGGAGAAGAAGAAGAAATAGAAAAGGATAAACTACAAAATGCTTATAATCAACTCTACATTCATAGCATAAATATCCTTAAAAGACTTGGAATAGCAGATAACAAAAGTAAGTTGCTGCAAAAAGATTTAGATAAAATATTAGAAATCAACACACAATTAATAAATGATCTGCAGGAATATCATACGGAGAATGATAGACTTGAACGAATCAATACCCTTATTAAAAACGAGTTTGAGAAATTGAATAAAAGGTCGAGATCTTAAAAGACAAAATTGTGCTTCTTCAAAATGAAAATCATACAATCCTGTTTGACTTAAAAGAATCTCGGAAGATCGCCAAGATAAATTACAAGTTTTCCCAGAGTGGCGAAAAATTAGAAAAACTCTTAGGGATGGGAAGACCTGGAAAGGACAAGAGCGGTCTAGGGTATGAAAAATTTAAATCAAAATCTCAAAATGCAGCACCAATAATTGAAGGATCTGCTGCTTCTGGAAGTAACACAAAAATTTCTCCAGTCTGTCACTTGTGTAGTGATTCTAGTCATTATAAGTTCGAATGCATAACACCTAAATGGACTCACCAAAAATTGCAGAATTTCAAGAGTCCACTTAGAGATATGAATAGAAGAAATACACTTCCATCACCACCCAAAATGACAAACAAAACAAAAGAGTTAATTAATCAAGTGGATAAACTGAACGCTAAAAACTCTGCCATGAAATGGGTAAGGAAGAGGTAGTTCAGATCATGCATCAGGATCTGGAAACTCGCTGAAATGATGAAATTTTACTGAGCTTAAAATGATATATCTAAGGTCCCTTACCTCCATCTTTTGTATATAAACATTCAAATGTTTATAATTTTGATGTGTACAAAAATTGTACATAATTTTGCTGAGTATACTATTGATTCATAGAAATATTATAAGTATACGTGAAGAGTCGTCTGAAGGTTGAAAATTGAGAAACGTTCACGTCTGATATATCTGCCGATTTGTCATGAGCATTCTCGGTCAATTTGATAAAGAGTCGATATTATTGACAACTCTTCAGAATTTAAAAAGTCACTTGATTGAAAATATCATCGAAGCTATTATCAATAACATCGAATGAGGATCGTTGATAAAATCGAAAACGAGTTTGATAAAATTGATGTCTGGTGCCTGATAAAAGGCGGTCGAGCAGAAAAATCTTATTTTTCTAGAAAAAGTTTTCTGTTTTTCTCTCTGCTCGAATCCTCGGCAAGAAGACCATTGGTGGGTCCCAGAAGCTTCTAAAAAACGGGTACTTTCTGAAGAATTTTTTTTAATCCCTCCTGTTGCCCATCCATATCTTTACCTGTTTCATACTCTGAAAAATCATGAATAAAGGGAAAGGTAACTCTCTTCACTCTTTACAATCAAAGAACATGCAATCAGAATCAAGTAGGCGTCAACCTATTCCGATAGAAGGACGTCCATTCACCATTGTTGAACGTCTAGTGCTCAATAGTGCTATTGAATCTTTTGGAGTGGACTTACTTTTAGAAGTAATAGGTTGGCAGAACATTCTCAATCTTGGAGGATCGTATCAACTAGGGGTGATCCAAAAATTCTTCAATCACTGTCATATCACTAGTAATGATCCCCTTAGCATTCAGGTCGAACTTGCACATTACTTAAAGATTATCACTCCGATCACCCTAACTCATCTTCTAGATCTTGATGTCACTCGGATTTCAGTGACTAACAGGAATCTCAACGGTTTGAGTGTATGGGGAGAAATAACTCATGCATTATGTCAAGGCACTACCGTTCCACGAAATGATGACAATTTGCTTCACATCAACTATCTTGGGCCCACCTTCAAAATTCTCCATAACATCTTTGGGTCTAATGTGTATCCTTGTGATGTCAAAGATAATCATCTCTCTCCGTTTATGATCAATGTGTTGTATGATATACATCAAGAAAATCAAGTGTGTCTGCCAACTCTTCTCCTTAAGTAAATCATTCATATAATTCAAGGCAATTATCGGGAGAAACTGTGCTTACCAGTGCTCATATGCAAATTAGCACATCATGTGGGGCTTTGTAACGCCCCGACTTTTCAGGACCTGAGTACACGACCCGTTTCCCAAAAACCCGAGTGTTAACTTATAGGGAACCAAATTCCATATTTATTTATTTATTTTTCCTTTATCAGAGTAAGCAGATGAGCGTAGAATGGACAAATATACATAAGGAAAATTTTTAATTTTCATTTAGAGTATACAAGAGAGTGCCCATAATGACTTATACAAACCAATGTCTCCATTCTTACAAATACAAAATGAAATAACATTACATGTGAAACAAGGTAATTCGCAACAGTCTTGAATTGTGAAATCTTGTAGCAACCCTTAGCAAATATAATCATACACCCTTATCAACCGTAGCCTACTCCTCATCAATATAAACATGAATGTCGTTGGAACCACTTGCTACCTGTACGATTATATATTTGGTGGATGAGTGGTTAACTCAGTGTGAATTCCCCTTAAGATTACACACCACCGCATTAGGTAAGAAATAGTATAAAACATCCAAACAACCAAAACAGAGTAGATGCAGTCTTATTATATGCATGGATACGTAAATGCAAATGTTGTCCTGGGTAAGACATCCAGACGGACATAGGGGTCGTCACCCATGCAGTCATCGACGCGGGTAAGACATCCAGACGATCTGTGCCTCGAGTAAAATATCCAGACAGGCAAATAGGTATGATAACAACAGATGGTGGTTGGTGCCTCAGGTAAGACATCCAGACAGGCGAATCTGTGTGTTACATATGACAACAATGTATGAAATAACAGATGGTGGTTGGTGCCTCGGGTAAGACATCCAGACAGGCGAATCTGTATGTTACGTATGACAGCAATTGATGCTGGTCTATGCTATGCATGTATGATTTTCCAACCCGTTATTAGTCCAATTACAAGCAGCCATTTTAAATAAGCTCACGATCACTACGGGGAGCACATGGCCCAGCGTAGACCGATGGCTCAGGGATAGTATCCCATGACTACCATCCCCGGCCCATGAGGCTACAATCTTAGGATGTTTAATGGAAACCTGTCGACTAGTGGCTAATCATATTAAAGTATACGGGGCTTACCATCGCATGGTTGCACAGTATAAAACATCTAACCTATATAGGAAAAATACTAGAACAAAGCGACATAGGGCGATATCAAAGTAGGCCACATAGGGCGAGTATCAGATCCATGCGATAAAAGGCCATCCTTGAAAACCACCTAACACAACGACTCATGGATGGTAGGCCCACATCAATGTCCAATTCAAACCGCCTTTCAACAACCACTAAGTCGAAGGCCCATTATGATCACAATCAATCAGGTTACATCCCAAGTTTGGGTGTACATTTATATGTGGGGGTTTCCTATTAATGTACCAGTTTAAATTTCATAAACAATCCACAAATCATTCACAAGCATGAACAAATATGCAGGATGAATCATTAAGCATGTAATATAGCAATTCAATTTCCACTAGCTAACACATGTGATTATAAGAGAGATATATCAATTATAAATTTAAATAAAAATTATAACTTAAGCTAATGAGAAGATGGAAAGCTCAAGGGGAAGAATCATCACCTTATACTTTGAATCGCTAACTGATGTTGCTAGGAAGCGCGTGCATCCGCAGAGTTGAGTCCTACCATGGATTGTGAAGTTGTACATGAGATTAATGTTCTATCAAGTATCTATGGTCAAGATTTATACAACCTAGGGTGTGGATTACTGTTAGTGTTTTAATATAGAATTTGGACCTCATTCTAGAGTTTAATCCTAACCTTAGATTCCAGGATTTGGATCTTAAATCATCTTTAATATAGTTATTACTATTAATATAGTGTAATGGGTCAAATAATATTCCTGATGGGAGTATTCATCCATAGACATGAATAATGGTGGTTCATAAGTTCACCTTTAGGTATACCAACATTATCTAGTCTTCTTATGATGACTGATAATCTATTAAATAATACAAGTAATAACAACAGAATATTTTCCAATGATAATATAATAAGGGCTACTACTGATAATTACATATTATACTAATTTCATAAGGAAAATGATTAATGTTTTCTACTGCTATTAGTCCTAAGTATCAATAATGAATCAGTCCATGATGATAGATACTATAATTTATATATATTATGAAATTCTACAATTAGCCTGATCCTAACATTTTATCTATGTTTAGGGTATTAGCCTAGAGTTTAGATTACTTAAGGTTTAGGCCTAGGCTAGATGTTTAGGGTTTAGGTTTTTGAATTCAATTCATAGTTGGTGGAACAACAATATTAATGATGCTACTAATCAAAATAGTAATCTAATGGTGGTTGGATAACAATATCACTAATTATTACCTTATAATATTAATTATAGTTTCTAGCCAATAGCATTGAAATGACCTTAATTGATATAACAGATAGGAATAATAACAATGTTATTGATAGCCAAGGTAACTTAACTGATGAAAAGAGATGAAAAATCTCACCAAAGTCGACTCGGTTCGAGTCATGCTCTCCTTCTCCCCTTCTCTCTCTTCTTCTCCTTCCTTTCCTTCTTACTAGCAAGAATCTAGACTGATCTAGACTTGATGGCTCAGCCGAGTCGAGACCCGCTGACTCGGCAGTGCATAGTGCGGCCCACGCTCGCACTCACTCTTTCTTCTTCTTCCTATTCTCCTCTTCTTCCTTTTCTTTCTTTCATTTATTCTCCTTCTCTCCTCTTTCCCTAGACTTCCCAAAAGCCCAAACTGAACTAAACCCAGCTAGCAACTCGCACCATCGAGTTAGTGGTTGATGACTTGGATGGTTGGGTCCAGCTCCCAAACTCAACCCACTTCCTTCTCTTTCTCTCGTTCTCACTCTTCTTTCTTTCATTAGCCAAGGCCAGCAGCATCACTGGACGATCCGACTCATCCTGGCCTGAACCGAACTCGGCAGCGAGTCAAGTTGACTCGGCGCTGCACAAGGAGCATAGGCAACAATGTAGCAAGGCAGCCTCACTCCCTCGCACTCATTCTTTCTTCCTCCTCTCTACTCCTTTCCTTCTTCTTTTTTTTTCTTCTTTTCATTTTCTACCGCCCAGCAGACCCGGAGCAAGCTCAGCTCGACAGTGAGGCTGACCAGTGTTGGCGGACTGGTGTGGTGCGGTACAACTCAAGTCGAGCTCATCCTCTTTCTCTGCTTCTCTCTCACTCCTTTCATTCCTTTCTCTTTTTCTTCTTTTTCTTCCTCTCTGCCGTGTCTAACAAGCTCAGGACCCGGTTTAACTGAGTCCGAGCGAGCCAGCAGTTCGGTGAAGACGACATGGTCGTCAATGGCGGATTGAAAATGACAGCTTCTTCCTCCAATCCGCTTTGTTCTGATGATTCCTGTAGGTCTTAGAAAGCTTGTAAGCAAGCTTTACTTAAGCTTCAAGGAGGATGGGTCGGTGGGTTTTGAGAAGGAAGGTGGCGGTCGTTTTCTCTCGAACGGCTGCAAGAATGGAGAGTCTACTCCTGTTGGTCGATCCCCCCTCCTTTTATGCTCGCCCTAATCCTTCCTAAGCCATCGGATGGAGAACAAAAGGCTAGGATGAAGTGGTTTAGCAACAGCTCTAAGTTTAACCCGTTTTTACGAAACCGGGCATTTTTGCTTTTGCCTCAAGTGGAAGCCTTAAACCACTGTTAGAATGGACGGTTGAGATAGGTCCAAACAGAGGGCTAAGATGAGAGGTTTTCTCCTCACACGGATTGCTCTCGTGGCAGCGGTGAAGATTTCTATTTTTTGAAATTTTCGTGTTTGTAGGGCCTAATTGCGCCGTAAACTGTACCACACACGCGCACTTCAACACATGATATGAGTTGGGTTTTGGTGGGGCCCAATCCCTGGACACAATGGATAGTTTGGATTTTCCAAATCGATGGCGCAGATGGGCCACTACTTCAAACAGATGGACGGTTGCTCGTCCGCTAAAAATGCGTTAGGCGCGAGGTGGGAAAGAAGGAGAGGATTTCCTTCTTCAGGAAATACTCGGTCAAACTCCATTTGACCGGACTCTTAGTCCAGTGCACCACGTGTGCACGTGCTCTTTATGCACATTCGCTTAGGGTGGGTTCCATAGTGGTATCCAGGTGAAATCCACTCCCTCCATTTGAATATATGGATCATCTTAGGGCTCTTGGCCAAGGATGAGGTGGATTCAAAGCTTTGGTGGGCCGTAAGCTATGATCGGAGTATTTATTTGCGGCTTCCCACCGATCTGAGGGTAAGATTGGTCTAGGTTCGAGCATCAACGGTCAAAAAGCTCTAGGGATTATTTGTGTGTGTTCAGGCCTACTTTCTCTGTATTGATGACTCCATTATTGTTATTAAAATCCCTTTAATAATATTATTCATCTTATCATGTCATTATCACTTGTTTTATAGATTGTTATTATATATGTATACATATATACTTATTTATTTATTTGTAGGACTTGCCTTTGGATAAGAGTCATAACTGAAAATGTCATACTGAGCCAGTTTGTTGCTTCAAGTTAAACTGACGGTTGGATCGAGCCTAAATTTGATTTTGAGTGGTCCTTCACCCAGTTTAGGTGATCCTCAACAATACTCCTATTGGTTGGGCCAATAAAATATAGTATTCGAGTGTTAATTCACTTGATATTACTTATAGATTAGATGGATGGTGGATCCATCGATTCAAGGTTTAAATCGGCTAATCAACTTCTTCCGTTTGTTTTGTTAACTCAAATAGGTGCCGACCCAAAGAATGAGGTGTATCCTAAACTCAGATGGACCATACTTAGTGATCTCACGGCCAACTAATGATTGCTGCTAGCCCGAGGGTCGGATTATGGGAACTTATCGTTGGATCAACCCATGAAACGTTGTGGTTGATTTATAGTTTATCTAAGGAGTCCTAAAGTGGGTTAGGCTGATGACATGATGGTTCGTCTCAACATTAATTAGTGGGTGGATGGCTTAATATATGGATTGAGACTGTTTTCAACGGTTGGATTTAAACTGCAATGAACGTGAATGTTCAAGGTAAGTTGGTATTTGTACTAAGTTAGGTTACTTGGTAACACCCAAGTACTGAAAAGTACGGGGTGTTACAGGCTTCCTGCCACATCTGATGTTGTGTATCCTGAAGCATGGTTTGACAGTAATGCAGCTCAGGAAGCCCAACAGCTGTCTCTCTTCGTCTCCTCCCAGGCTTCGCTTTCCCATGCCAATGGGCGTCCAACATGCTCAACCATCAATTCAGCCTACACATAGTGGGTCAAATCGCACGCCGATGGTCAGCCTAGAGTCAATCATGAACCGCCAGACTCATCATCTAGAATGACACCTTTTGAATGGGATGACAGGGATGGAGGAACGGTTGTACAACTGTGAAAGGCGCCTCACCACAATTGAAGAGAAGTCAACGTCCTTCAGCACACTACTCAACAAATGGTGGACCTGCTTACACAGAGCAATCCTCAAGGACATTGAACTCATGTTGACAAGTACAACTGCGAACGGATTACCGAGCATGTCTATTTTGTCCTGACTAAATACTTCACTGCAAAATCTTTGGGTAGAATTTTTTTTGGGATACTTTTATGGAAGTTTTTTTTTTTTGATAAACTTCTAACTTACTACCAATCTTGGGTAGTTTATTTTGGAGATTTTTTTTTTTTATGGCTGAATATAATTCTTATCTTTACTGCCATGATTATGTTTAAGATCCCCTACTTTAACTTGTGACTGTTATGGAATGCATGTGATGTCTCTTATTAATTATTCTAGCTGCTATATCACTGCATATATCTAATCTTCTATGCATATATATATATATATATATATATATATATATATATATATATATATTCACTGCAAATGATGTCTGATTCAGCAACTGTTTGACCATTATACATCTAACTTTATATGCATAATCTACTGCCTGGTCAGTTCTCCTAAGTAATTCACTCTTTAGTCAATATCACCTGATATATCTTTGTCAATGACTAACAAAAAGGGGGAAAACATTTGCAAACACCCCGAATGGAAAATTGTATATTTGTTAGATGTTGTGCAGGTGTTAGGGGGAGTAGCTACAACAAGAAAGGGGGAGTTTACAAGTCAGGGAGAGCAGCAACTGGTTGTGTACATGGGCTAGAAATTGTAAAATTGTGTAAAAGCATGTACACACAATTCAGGATGTGTTTGTCTAGAATGTTCTAGGGTATTTTGGGATTTTGTCACGTAATTGACAAAGGGGGAGATTGAAAGTGCCTGGTTTGTCAATTAACATGAGTGTTGAGTCAGTTCGTCTACAGACCTTGATAGTAAGATCAATTCAAGTGTTTGCCTCAACTAGATGTGTACAAGCTCGCCACAGGTAAATCTGAGCCTCACATCCCTTATCCCAAATCACCAGGTATATTAAAACCCTTAAAAACAAATAGAACAACATAGAGTTTTTGGGTTAGAAAACATTTTTCAAAATAGAAAAATTCTCTAAGTTTTCTTGCCCTATCGATTATATCGATACACATCTCGATATGATCGACCTGCGCAGTCGAGTCCTCGATGCTCCATCGATACCATCGAAAAGAGGACAAAAAATGTCCAGCAACCTCATAACATATCTGGACGTATTATCGATGTATCGATACACCTATCGATATCATCGATATTCAAATCTCGAGTCTATCGAAATAGACTCGATATTATCGACAGACAGATTTCTGGCGCCCCTGTTTTTTAAAGAAAATTTCAATTCCTTTGATATATCGATGCTCTTTTCGATATGATCTGAAATCAAATATCGATAAGATCGAAAGTCCATCGATCATATCGATCGAGGGCGCGAATTTCTTCCAGCAAATATTTCAGGTTGGTTTTTACTTTGATCGGGGGTCATTCAAGGAAATTGATATTCATATATCGATGATATCAAGGCCGAGTCGATTGGATCGAGACTACACATAATCTGTTCAGCGAGCTTATTGGTAAATCTATAGGATTTATCGATCCCATTGACACTGCCTTCGATAACATCGATATGCAAATTCCGATGACATCAGCTGACCCTCGATCATATCTTAAAAACCTGAAATATTTCAAGTCAAGTATCTCTCATTTTTCAAGTGTCGATGGATCGAACCTATCATTAATGGAATCAGAGTTCGAAATCCAATGATATCGACAATTGTTTTGATTCATCGACCAGCTGGAAAAAGGTTTCAAATGCGTATGACTTTGAGTTCGAGTCATTGAGCAGACCATCGATGCTATCGAGAGTATACGCTCGATGATATCGAACTCAGTCATAAATGTGACCGTTTTATATCCGTTGGAACCTTTTGCCTATTTATAGAGGACTCGTCTATTGTTGCTGGGAGAGAAAGCAGAGAGAGCTTTTGAGTGTTTAACCTTAGATCATATACCCAAAGCCCTTTCTCTCAGGAAAGTTCATCCTCCAATCCATCCTCACCATTGATATTCAAAAGAGTGGATTGGGGAATAAACTTCTGCATTCAAGGATTCTCCAACTACTACCTTAATGACAAATCATTAAGCTGGGATGCCTTGAATACTTAGATGATTGGAACCACTCTATCTTCCTTATAGGAAAACCTTTTGAGAGTTCAATTCCATCATAACCTTGACCTAACTCGTCACCATATATCGGTACATCTTTTTGTGTTGCGGAACAAGGGAGTAAAAGACTCTTCGTCAACAAGGAGGAGGAGATCTTCGGCATTGTGCTAATGGGGACTCATCAACTTATTTGTAAGTATCTAGAGTCCAAGAGGACACTTGTGATCATTCCTTTTTAGGATTGGGTCTTAAGTGGTTCTTACCCTTTGAAGTCCTCAAGGAGGTCTCCGACAGGAGTGTACATGGTGGGCGCGTTGTGTGGACCGTTGCTCTGAGGAGAGCATAAACATATCATTGAAGGTGAAACAGCAAAACCTTAGGTTTAAGGTCAACCGCTGTGAAACCTCGGGTTTAAGGTGAACTGTGTAGAAACCTCCGGTAGGGTCTTATGGAAGATCCTTGGCCAGTGTGCCTAAAAGTGGGTGCGTTGTGTTGACCCTTGCTCGTGAGACATGAACAGTCAGCCTCAGTGTAAGTTGTAAAGGTTGAAGGTGAACTTGATTTAAAACCTTAGGTTTGAGGTGAACCGCTATGAAACCTCCTTAGTAAAATCTGACACACTCAAGGGTTGAGTGTGTCTGCCGGGAGTGGAGTAGACTGATTGTCGAACCACTATAAAAATGACTGTGTTTGAGATTGCTATTCTTCGGATTATGTGATTTGCTTCAATATTTACATATCTGAATATCTGAGATCACACCTCACACACTTATATAGTTATATCCATCATAAACTAGTTTGCATATTGTTTACTTCTAAAAAGGTTTGTGATTAGATCCTCTACCGGGCTTGGAAGCTAGTAGAGTTATTTTTGAGTTATCCTAATATATGTCTGTTGTTAGGATTAGTGTAATAGGATTTTAAAATAAATCATAAAAACTTTTAAAAGTCCTATTCACCCCCCTCTAGGACATATTGGCATATCCCGACTTCAACTAAAGCGGTCTTCACTGTAATTTCAGGTGGGGCAAGTGCGGGATTCTGCTTCACAACGTTACATGTAATTGGCCCTCTGATCGTCTGTAATGGGACTGGGCTAGCAGTTGCACGGGATCGAGCCCTTGATTTTCTCAGTGATACTACAGTTCACTCATCCTTATTGTCTGATTAGAAACGAAGGCCATCGCAATCGAAGTTTCAAAAGTTCTGAGTTCTTGAGAAGAGTTTAGTTATATATCAGTATTATGAATTTAAATAATTGTATATTTGATCTTGGAGATGAAAGGGAGGAAGGTCCCTTTGAGAGTTGTCATTTTGGCGTTGTTACGACACCAAATGATGATAAAAGTTCTCTAAATACTTTCTAAGTTAATATTGAATCTAAATCCCTAGCAGAGTCGCCATTTTGTTTCGACAAGAAACGAATGTATTATGTTTGGGGGATTAACACTTAATAATAATAAAGAAAGTAGTAGAACATTCATCATCATATATTTTATTGATTCTGGAGTTCATTTACATCCTCATATTCCCTTAATTCCGATATAAAGTACAAAATATTAAATTGAATAGAATTATATGAAACAATTCGAATGATGATTTCAGCAGCATTCTGACTTGTGATATGTTCTTCTCGATAGGAGAAGTGTTGTGCAGATTTAAGAATCCTTCGAAGATCATTCTTCTCTTCCTTGAATTGTCTCAGAATGACAGTCTAGAAAGAAAATGGAGAATCTCCTTCTACATGTATTCAATCTCTTTGAATATGCGAACAAGCACAATTCTTGGAAAATGACTATGCGTGCAACCATAGTGTTGCACGCCCTACCCGCGCAACAGAGTTCTTCCCTGCTCCTACATTTTGGAGATACCTGAAGCGTTTCAGGTGGAATCCCGAATTTTCATCAGAAGTCTCTGGAGCTCCGGACTCGTGGTGTGTCAAATGAGTAGGGTGGATGGGTATTTATAGGCATCCACATGTGTGAAGTCTCGAACCTTGTGCTACATGGCCCACTGCACGCAACAGACCCACTTTTGCGTGCCACGCAATGGACCCCATATTGGTTCGCGCAATAAGACAGTCATGTTGTCTCCTTTCGCATCTTTCTCCTTTCTCTCTTTTCTTTCTGTGTGTTCTTCTATGCTTCTTTGACTTCCCTTGTACTGATTTTTTTATGCTTTAACACACGGGACATCCATCCAAGTGGGCCGATATATATAGCGGCTTAAGGTGCTTTGTCATATCTTTGGTGAGCTTGTCGATAATTGTTCTTTCGGACGCACCGTCGGTCGCAACAGTGACGGTGTTGACATGTGACGTCTTATCAATCTTGACCTCATCTTCCTTACCTTCCTCAAACGGAAAGGAAGCATGTTGTATGATTATTGGGGGATCGTATTATTTTACATCCCCTGACATCGTATTCGATTGAGTGGGTCGTGCCTTAAAGCTGGACAACAACATTAAAACCATGTTATAATGGAAAGTCGCCGGCGACAACGAACCAAACACACAATCTTACCACTCAAACCTTGCCCCCTAGTGTCTCATATTCGATTTCTTTGATTTGACTAGGGTGTTTTTTGGCCACAAGTTTGGCCGAGAGGTCGATAGTTGGGGAACCCTCCTGAGCATCTACGATCGATGAGAGTTCGTTGGCTAGCCACTCCTCCATCGGAAAGCAATCTTCGCTGAGGTAGTCTGACAAGCTACCGCAACTTTCATACTCTTTGAGATCTTCCAAAGGAGTCGTGTTATTGTATGCATCCTGGCTTTTTTGGTGCTGCAATTGGTATCACTGCTTCGACCGCATTTACTGCCAAGTGTTCATCAACCACGGGAATCTTCCAAAACGGACAAGGAAATTTAGCTCCTGGTTGAGGGAGTATTCCTTCCATCTCTCTTCTTGTGACAGCTCTCTGCCTTTGCCACCAGAGCTTCTGAGTCTTTATCAAAGCTTTTAGAATTGATGAAAACTTTGGGTGAATAAGTCACTTCTATGTCCCTTCTTATGTGTTTGGAGGCTTGACCATTCTTGTCAGGGGTGCTCCCCACTGTGAACGACGATGGGAGGCTGATTATGTTGACTGACAGTTATCTCAACCGTTGTTGCTGTCATCTCCTTCCCTTTTGGCAGGCTTTTTTGATCGAGACAATTTCTCGCGCATGTCGATTGCAAATTCGAGAACCTTAGTGCCTCCCTCTGATAGTGGTCGACCAATCATTTCAAGGACGAGGAATCCAATGATGCCCTCGCGCAGGTCGGTCAGTCATTCCTCATGAACCACTCAGGCTTAAATCAACCTTTAGCTTTGGGCGATCCCTCAGATTGGTCGTGACCATGTTCATCTCCATATTACTGGGAATGGGTCGATATCGATCAACATTACCCCTTTATCCTTCTCTAGGAACTTCAATAGCCCACGGTCATGTGGTCCTGAATGACGTTCCTGAAAATAACACATTTGGTAGTGGAATGCGATTGAGATCGATGTCATTCGTAATATTCAATCTTTTGTAATTCATTGGCCGGAAGCACTTTATGATTTATAGGAACCTTAATGAACTTCCCGGCCAATTATATATCAAATATTTATTCGGCTCATGTGATATCGAAGGTATACACCTTCTGACCCTTTTATGTGGTCGAAGCGTTCGATTCCACTTTGACCAACAGCGAGCATACTAATAGCCTTTTAGCCACTACTTTAACAATTGCAATTTCATAGTTAGGGTCATAGTACGTCCCCAATGATGAATTTACCCTCTTGGCTCCTTGGAGCAATTCCCCATAGCGAGAAACATTCTTAGTTAGATCATATAAATCCGTAAACTCTGTGCCTATAAACCTTTTACAGAGCTCATATTCTAAGCCGTCTTATACAAGCTACACGAATTTGACCTGAGTCATGACTATTTTACAACAGCTTTTAACCCGCTTGAATCACATTATAGAGCTCTCACGTGGTTCCCCAGGCAACTGTCGGAATCACACAAGATCGGCCATGGTTATTTCCCTATTTCTGGAGAAGAATTGAGCATGAAACTTCTCATCTAATTCCTGCCAACTACGTATCGAATCTGAAAGCAAGTTTGAATACAATGTGAAGGTCGCGGTAGTTAATGAGTGACCAATAACTGTAACTTATAACAGTCATTATTGGTTAACTCACCACATTGCATGGTGAATCAACCAACGTGTTCGATAATCGACTAACTGGGCTCACAAAAAAATAGAGTGAAATCTGTTCGATAATTCCTTGGCAACGGATGTTGTCAATCTATCCATTCTGGGTATGGTTTGTGATAGATGGGGATAGTGTTGCGGCTTAACACTTGGCCAACAACTCTTGAACGAGTTGCATTATCTGGTCCTGATTGATCCATTGAGGTTTTACGACTAATCTGGCCCAAATTGATTAATATTATCTTGAAATCTAGGGCCTTACAACGGGTCGAATCCAGTTGGAGGTCTGTGATTTCTGTTTTTAGGCATGAATTCCAAGGCCTCGCGTTTAAGTCACTTGACTTCCATGGGAGGTGGCTCATTCCTAACCTTCGGAGGAGGGATCAGTGGTGGGTTACATTGCAACGGTGGCATAGGTGGTAATTAGATTGCATTCTCGACTGAGCTTCCTTTACGTTGGGACATGGGCAGAGTCCGTTCTGTTATCATGACCAACAACCACTGGATAGCTTCAGTCTATCTGACAATGTAACGATTGGTAGTCTCAGCTTGAATATGGAACTGCTCCGCTTGGGCCCTTCCATATTCCTGTACCATCTGGATGCTCATTTTAACATCTCGAAGTACGACAAATACCTCGTTTGAGAGTATGGCTTGAGACATAGATGGTCCAACCTGATTTCGGGTTGGGTTATGTAACGCCCTGAAAATCGGGGATCGAGTAGCAACTCAACTCTCGAGTTCCAAAACATCACTTATGCAACATATATGCTTATGATTAAATGATGTCTGTGTTAGTGCATTAATCATGAGTGGGATTATACCAAAACAGTAATTCATACTCCAGATCAAGTTGTAAAATGCAAGCGGAAGACTGAAAGATATAAATAAACGTATATAAGTCAAAAGATCACAATCGGTCTCCAGAGTATGAATACATCACTGAGTCACCATATACATGTAATAGTCTCAAAATCAAAATGTCAAATAGTACAACTACAATGATAATCCCTGTAGCCCTGTCGATTCAGATAGCCTAAGCGAAGCCGTCGGAGAACTGCATATAAGAGAACTCGTCTTGATCGTCATAGTAATCAGGCTCCGCCTCCTAAGTCGCATCATCATCTGCATCTAAGACAGAGTCTGATGGGTGTTCAGAACACTATCCTAGAACGTGAGAGTGAGTGATCAACTCAGTGGAATCATAGAGCAAAGGTTAACATGTTATCAATTCAGTCAAGCAGTAATGATAAAGCAGTACAATCAAACAATCCTAGATACTCTTATTAATGCAAGAATGAAATGTAGTCATGATGCATGCCCTCACCTACACTCCCTCGTGCGACACCATTTTACGGTAGCAACATGCTTTCTTCCCTCTGTGCTCTTCAACCCGGGGCACATGCAGTGCGATGTTATGAGCGTGATTACCAAGTTTTTATTAATCCTTTTCATACAGCAGGATTGAGAAACTAAGGTACCTCCCTTATATCATTCCCAAACAAGGATCCATTCTAGGGTCGTCAGTCCTAGTAAATCTCATACGATGTTGCGGTTCTAGGTCTCTGCAATGGGCTCGTCGCTAAATTAGTACATGCCTAGTGTATACTCTGATTACTACGGAAAGGCTCGTCGCCTCTACGCAGGTTCAGAGTATGCTCGAGGTCACTACAAAGGGCTTGTCACCAAATCAGTGTAGGCCGATAGCTCGAATACAGTGTCCCATACCACCGTATTCGGTTCACGAGTTTGGGTTGCTCACTGGTCACTACAGGGGGGCTCATCGCCCCAGCGTAGGCCGACAGCTCGACCACGATGTCCCACACCACCATGTCCGGCACATGAGTCTTAGCGGATCGAGGTACCATGGTTGAACGGGGTTTCACTGGTGAGTTCGGTACCTTAGGTTCAAACAATAGTGTCCATACATGGTGAACATCTAATAGGTAAATCGGGTTACTTGGCGAGCTCGACTAATTACAAGCATACATCGTATCGATCGACATGAAGTGCGTAAGCACTTCGTGTGGCCTAACCACTGTTGACGACCAACGCATGACTCAGGTTCGTCAAACACGTCCTACGTGGCGAATGAATCTCAGCCACGAACTCAAGGCCGATTACCGATTGCCTGGACTATATCCTAGTCCCAACTTCATTCAATTTCATCCAGTAATCATATGAGACAGTTAAAGCAATAAAGAACAACGAATTCACTTCGTACAATAATATGAGCATGTTGTGAAATGTAACATAGACATGATTGCACACACATTCATTCCATGAATAAAACAAACATCATGATGTAACGTACATGTAGGAAATCATACACATAATTAAGGTAGCCGAGATTCATATCTCAACCCTCATACAAAGTACTCTTTAGTAATACTTAGCACACTCAGACATTTCTACAAACACTTAGACTACATACATCATTATATATGATGTATGTTGTTTACACATATATTAGGTCAAATCCTTTCACTAGGGAGTTGTCCTGCATATCACGCCCATATACCCAGGACGGATAATCATGGCATGCATGAATCCGAGTTCCATATTCATTTACGCATTTCCACAAACACTTGAGCTACACACTGTATCACATATATCGTATTTTTGCCGTGACGTGATTTAGGGAAAGTCCTTTCGCTAAGGAGTTGTTGCATATGTAACAAGCATATATTCACGACAGATAATCATGTTAGGCACAAATCCAAATTCCATGCGTATCCAAATATCTCAACATGTACATAGAATGCACTATATGCCACATAGTTCATATATAACTGTAACATGAAACAAACGATGCATTTTGCATGTGAAATAGCACCCACATCAAGAATAAATCATTAACCGACATTAAAATCCTTGAAAATCATAACCTATATGTCTATAATCCGCACCTTACGCTGGTAAACGCGTAACGGATTCATTTTAAACACGTAGTCTTTGTCACCGGCAGGATGACAACCTATAGCATAAACTAGGTTAGCTATTTCATCATTTAGACTATTTGAAATCCTAAAATAGATTAGGGGTTGGATTGCTTACCTAAGAATGGGATCGGTATCGCCGGTAGAGCGGTACAGAAGTGGTGGTAAGGCACGTGGAGTGATGGGATTGAATCCCAGGGATGAACTCCAACTCTCTCTCTCTCTCTTTCTCTCTCTTTCCTCTCTTCTCTCTCCTAGGGTTTCCCAAATTCATATGGGATGAGAGAGTAAGGGCTTAAGGTCCTTATATAGGTCCAGAGCTGATGGAAATGGCCTCAGGGCCAAGGTATACTTAGGTTATAGCCAAAACCTATCTGTTTCGGCTCAACGGAGCACTTCTGGAGGCCCCCTTTCTACGTGCGGTCGGACTTAAGCTCCCTGGCATTGGATCTAGGTCGAGTTAAGTTTTCGGTCCGATCGAATTTACAGGTCGACCATGGCGGACTAGTTTCAGTTCAATGGTCACCGGTATTCGATCAGGGCCACAAGTACACTGCCATGTGTGGGAAATTTCTCCTAATCCAAGGGTGTATTTGGGTCAGATTCTAACGGTCTGAATCCTTATATTCGGCCCGCAAGCGACAAGTCTCAGATGACTTAAATTTAGATTTTTATTTCTAAAATATCCACGTTTCTCACACACTTCACTCCGGGCTCAAGCGAATAACTTCGGGACACTATCTGGACTTGATTTTTGAGATGGTCGTTAAGCCCGGCAAGGCAGTCATAATTGTTTAGTTTTGTGGTCATCGAACTTTCGACGTGCGGTCCAGGTCCAATACGAAGTTTCAATGTGCTCCCGAGAGTAACTGGGTAATAAGATTGATCCTAGATTTCAGGGTAATATAGCGTTAATGATTCTGCAAGTTTTGGGTCTTGTAGTTCATATTTAAAGTGGTTCAAGTGGATTTCGTAGCTAATCTAGTTTAGCACTTAGTTAATTTTGCCTAATTCCTAAAGGAATTGATCCTGAGTGATTTCTGCCTGAGGTGGTACTCGGGTCTTTGTACGGAATTTTCCAAGACATTACAGGTTAGCATTCAAATTAAGCACCTTTGGAGATGCCTGGACCAGCACATCATCACTTGGACATGGTGTGGTCAGTGTCGTAGGTTCGGCCTCGGCAATTTGGGCACTTCTTTTTTACATTTTTGGTAATAAATAAATTGATAGTAAATAGACAGGGTCCCATTAGGCATGCAAAAAAATAATTCGGCATTGTTTTTCTCACACAGTGTATGAGGGCATGCCGAAATTAGATTTGCAGCTCCAATTCGAACCAAACAACAATGACCTTGAGTGCCAAGATAAGAAGAAAAAATATGACCAAAATATGAGGGAATCAGCCACCTGTTTAGCCACTCGATGTGTAAGTGGATCATGCTATAGGCAGAGGGTGGGGTTCTTCCTCTGAAGATGGGTCACTCCTTCGCCTTCCGTACGAAAGGACTTTTCGCTACAAATTAAGTGAAACAAGAACGAAATTCTTATAGTTGGCGGCTGTGAACTGTTAAATAACGCCTCTCTGATGTAGAACTGAATCCACGTATGAGCATATACTCAAAATCACAGCTAAAAGTTATTAGCTACTTGATTACCGTTACTGATTACGCTACGGAATGTAAATGTTCTTGCTGAAAAGTAAATGGTTACACTAAGGAATGTAAATTTGCTTGACAAAATGAGTAAAGGATTGCACTACGAAATTTAAAGAAACTAGTAATTAAAAGACAACTGAAAAGATAATTGATTTGGTTTGATTGGTTTGGTAAGAGATGAATTATTTTGCTGCAATCTTGTTCTATTAGTAGCTCTAATCTAGCCATTCTGGATCCTTCCCACGTTCTGACGGTTATGGCAACTGTTACCATTACTCTGCTTCTAGGTGCTTCCAATGTTCTACTTTTCTTGCTTCGTTTTTAGCCACCTGTTATGTGACCACTCGAGCTTGGTCGCTTCTACTCTTACCACTTTTCATATGGTTATTCGAGCTCGGTCGCTTGTCTTTTGACCGCTTTTCTAACGTTCGGCCGTAATTGATACGTTATAGCTCCGCTTTCCCAGATAAAACTGTACATATTTGTAGGAAATCCTCTGACCGCTCCATGCGCATCCGTATAGATCACACATAAATGAACTTGATTGGTCAAAATAGGACTAGGCCAGGATAGGTACGAACACACACGTGTGGGGAAGGAAGAAGATGATGGTTTGGGCGTGCAAGGAGGGGATGCCCACTCTCTCACACACACACACACACACTCTCTCTCTCTCTCTTTACGTGAAGAGGGATGGTGTATTGGGCATGAGGGCTGGAGTGATGGCATATGTAATAGGGGAAGAGAAAGGGACATGAAATAAGTTATATAATAAGGGGTGGGCCCGAGCATGTTTATAACATCCCACTTGCATTGGGTTTTCCAATTCTCCTTAAATTAGAAATCTTTCTTCAAATCTAAATCATTTACGGTGTCGGGGTTGTCAAATAGAGTCGGGGTATATGATTTTCTTGGTGTTTCAAAATTTAAATTGGCCTATCTTGAAAATTCTCGTAGCGGGTGCCAAAATGGACTTAATCTCAATTAACGATCCACACTTAATGATCAAGGCCCAATTTTGAAAAACAAATGTGTAGTCATGATAGGCAAACGATTGGACAAAATTTGGTGATTGATCGATGGTGAAAAAACCTAAATCTGAAATTTCTATTAGCTTTAAGACGGTCATCATTTAACGGTGTAGGATCATAAATCAGGGTCTAAATTTTGTATGATCTCATAGTCAAATAAGGTGAAGTTGTGTTCTAAATTTGAGTTGTGATAGATGATGGGAAGTGGGAAAATCGGAAGGTCCAGATTTAGAAAGCGTTGTTAAGTTGCTAACTTTGAGCATAAGGAAAAGTTTACCAAGGTGGGGTTCTCACATTTCACACTCGGTCCGTATGATAGGCAATTCAAGTCGTTCATATGAAGGAAAATATCCTATTATAACTACTTGAAAACTTTCCTCACTTGATGGACACTAAAATCAAGGGTAAGGGGATGATTTGTCAATTGGGCCACTTCTACAATTATCTAAGGGCTGAAATTTGACATGTATGGTTAATTTATGATAGATAGGCATGATATAAAATTTCACATCAAAGGAATCATGAGAGCCATATGATCTAGAATTCAAGGGTCTAGGTTAATCGCATTTTCATAATTATTGCTGACATGAGAGTTTTGAAAAATCTAATGATGCTACTACGGTTATACGAACTTTTCTAAGCATTTTTTACAAAAGAACTCATATCTAAATCATTGCAGATAAAGAGTTATTTACAAAATAAGTTAAATTCTCATTAATTAATGAGAGATACACATATCAAACAACATGATGAACCTAAGCTAAGATGGTAACATGTGGGATGTTACATGCTAGTATCCACAAACTCATATATCTCTCAATATGAATAAAGTTTACACTCTTCTGTCATGCAAGTATTAGTTACAAAATTTTTGTTAGTATTTTTCCTCATCTTATAAACCTATCTACAATTAATAGCCTTCCACCCTTTGGGTAATGTAACCAATTCCCAAGTTTTTTTTTTTTTTTTTTTAAGAACTTCTATCTCCTACTTCATGGACACTCTCTACTAGCTAGCATCCATGAACTCACATGCCTCTCGATATGAACAAAGCTCACACTTTTTTGTCATGCAAGTATAAGTTGTAATATGATTCTTTAACAAAAAAGAAAGTTTTGCAATTATCTTAAATCGACCTTGATTTGTTTGACATTTAACACTTAATATTTCATTTATACACTCTTCACCAGCTTTATCTTCAACAATACATCAACTTGTTGATCTTCGAAGTTAGCAAGCTGATTAAACATACTTTAAAGATTCTAACTCAATTATCTGTCACAAATTTGAGTTTAATAGTTCCTTTTCTTTTTCATCAAGTCTTCATTGAAGATAACATCTATGTTAATTATCAACTTGTGGGTAGTAGGGTCTCACAATTTATATCCCTTTATTTCATTTGCATATTTAAGAAAAATAATCTTTCTGAACTTCACATCCAACATAATTTTTTGTTCTTTGAGAATTCACACATAAGAGTTACAATCAAAAGTACAAATGAATGAATAATTAATAGGTTGTTTTGGACCATACTTCTTCAAGAATCTTATAATCTAGTGCAATCATAGGAGAAAGATTCACCAAGTAGCAAGCTATATTAATGTCTTCTGCCCATTGCCCAAAAACACTGCTCGATCCTAGGTAAACTCAGCATGCTCTTAGCACAATCTATAAATGTACAGTTCATATGTTTAACCACTTCATTCTATTATAAACTATGGACTGTGTAATGCCTCTCATACCATGGCCACCATTAAAAAAAAAAAAAAAAAAAAACTTTAAATTCATTTGAGTTATACTCTCCTCCATTTTTGGTTCTTAAATACTTAATTTTCTCTCCTTTATGATTTTCAACCAATGCATTAAACATGACGAAACAAGCATAAGCACCACTCTTCCATTTGAGCATGTAAATATATTCATTCTTGGAGAAATCATCAATAAATAAATAAAAATACTTTAAAATTCCATGGATTTGACAAGAACCTCCCAAATATTAAAATATTCTTAATTCTAGCAATAGACGAGGTAAAAAAGCTCTGTGGAATGTTTCAAATAGATAATCCTCACAAAAATCTAAATCAATAGATTTTAAATCAGGAAGTAAATTTTGATGGAGAAAGTACCTCTATCATTCGCTTTCTCATGTGGCTCAACTGCCTGTATTAGATAGTAGCAAAATTTATCATGACATTTGCAATAATAGCATCGTTAACGACAATATCTCTAATGAATTGAATAAATTGCCCATCAACTCTCACTTTGCAACATCAATGTCCTTTTTATAATATTTAATCGACCCTTATCACTAAAAGTTATAGTCATCTTCATTAAAGTTTCCTAATGATAAAAGATACTTTTACAGGTTCGGCATATGCCATACATCTGAAACTGTATGTGTGATACAATCAAACATAGTTATTCAGATATCTCTAATTTCTATAATATTACATATGCTATTATCACCTATGTAAATTGTGCCTCCATCAGATAATTGATATGTTTTAAAATAATTCTATCTAGTGTTATATGAAATGAAGCTTCTAAGTCTAAAATTCATTGTTGGTTCATATTCTCTTATTAAATTACAGACGACAATATCTTTCCGTCATTGTATGATTCGCCTTTCTCAACCTAGGTTTCCATGAAAAACGTTAAATATAATGTTAATAATGTGAATTATGTTTGATTTTTTTTTTTTTTTTTTTTTGGAGTTTACCATTTTTACGGATCTTGTTATTCTGTCCACAATTTCAACGCTTTCTTCTTTTATGCCCTTTCGACTTGGATCTCTTCTAATCTCTTTCTCTTATACTTCTTTCAATAAATTTTCCTTTGATTATTATAATATCATTTAAAGATCCCTTAAGAGTTTTTTTATGGATTTTTTTGGCAGCAATGTAAACATGACTAACTCGATATAGAGATCTGAACCATTATTGAGATTCATAATCAGGTCATCCCATGAATCTGACATGAAAGAAAATAAAAGTGTAAGATTTTATTTATTTTTAAATTTCACATTGACCACCACTAATATGCTAAAAAGGGTATGAAACCCATTCCGGTGTTTTTTTTTTTTGTGTAACGATGAGCTTTCCTCCATCTTTAATTTAGATAACTGTTGTTGAAGAAAGATCTTATTTGACATTTATTCCTTTTGTACAAGTTTTACAAATTGTCTTATAAACATTTTAAAATAGTTTGATTGGACATGTTGCATAAATCTAAATCATCTAGTGTAAGAATTTTTTTTTTTCATAATTGACTATTTGTCTCCTGAGAATGTCTTTCATTCATACGACCATCTTTTCTTTTCCTTTAATCGCAATTTGAAAACAGGGATGGACATGATAAGGTCGAACACCGTCTTCCTCAAGGGATAATTACTCCGAATCCACGAAGTTTCTTTGGACTCCTCACAGAGATTTCTCGAATCCACGAGGGAAATTAGAAATAAATTCTAAGAAATTCAAAAATTAATTGATTGATGATAAAAACGAATTTACAAGCCTTCAAATAGTGATATCAAACCTAGGAAGAAGTTTTAGAATCAAACTCTAACTCCAACACCCAAATAACATGACTTAATATAAATTGTAAAGTTACTATTTATATACGATCATGATTTCTACTAGACTTCATGGTTTTCGGCCAAAAATAGTAAGTGTCCGATTTGGCCTAACCATGTTATTCTCTTAAATTTTCTAAGCCCTTTTCATGTTGGGAATGACTCCTAAAGCTCAAAGGACCAAGAGTTATGATCGAACTAAAACTTACTATAAATAGTAAAAATGAAATTATAATGGACTTTTAATCGTCGATTTGATGGAATCGCACAAATTTGGAATGGGAAACCTGATATAGTGGCTTGGTTGGCTAAAGTATCTTCTCCTACCCCAAAATCATATATTATACATTGAATAACTCATTTCGGTTTGCGAGATACGCCTGCATTAGTGTTCTGACGGTCATAATAACTTCGGCCTCTGATTGGGCCTTCTCTAGTCCATCTTGGCCATGAAAGTGTCTACAACTTGCTCTACATCACAACTGCATAGCTTACCTTCACCAACACTATGTTCATCTTCAATTTCCACAACATGTAATTGGAGCCATCAAACTTCAACACATGAAATTTGGTAGAACTCAAGTTATTCATCCGAAACACAATTGCGATACAAACGCTAGCATTATTTTATGCTAAAAGGCTTCAACCTTTTTCTTTGATGTCAATTGTTGCAAAAAAAAAAAAAAAAAAAACACCCACACAAAATTGATGCAAGCAAAACAAAATCATGAAGAAAAGTGTCAAACAAAAAACAAATGTCAAAGAGAAATTATAAGAGAAAAGATGCAAAGAGATTTACGTGGTTCAACAATATGCCAATGTATACAAGGCAACAATATAATGCTTTTTTTTTTTTCCCATTAAAACAAGGGAAATAAGCAAATACTAAGAAAACCTCTCATACTTTTTCACTTTACACAATACCTATCATAAAAGAATCTCACCAAAAAATCTCAACATAAAAAGACCAGCCTTTCTCTACATGTGTTCCTTTTATAGATAATTTATAAGATAATAACATTGAACTTTCTTCTTCACTAAAATAAGATAAATGAGAAAAATACAAGATATACCATTCTCCCACTTTTTCATGGTACATATAATTTATTACCAAGGAATAACCTCTTGCCAAGGAATCTTACAAAAGAATCTCAATACATACGGACCTCTTTCTCTACGTTCCCCTTATACATACAACCCACGTTAAAAATAGAACACTTGTCCAATTGTACTTTCCACGTATAAGAAAACTCGAGAGCCTTGCTAATGGGGTCCAATGAGTTTTCCCCGGTCTCTGAAAGTTAGCTCATGTTTTCAATCTCACTTGGTCAAACACCTAATTTGCCTACATAGGTTGAGATGCAAATGGAGTGATTGACGGTCTATCTAAGAGGGCGTGGAATACCCTTTTTTTATTATTGGAAATTCCCTCACATTGTATTAATGTTCCTTTTGAGTTGATTTTAATAATTTTTTCTAATTAAAAATAAAAAAGAAAAACAAAATTTCATATGATGATATTCGTTCAAGCCACGCTCTCAAAATTTCCTTAACCTTTCTTTATTCTTATTAATGGAAAAGTGGTTTGTTTTCAGTTTTATCCAATATATTATGAAAATTGAAAATATTTGATTTCCATTATGTATATTTCCCTTTCAAAATGGAATGTACACAATGGAAATGAAATATTCCAGTTTTCCTAATACAACAGGATCAAATTTCTCCTTATCTCTTCATCCTATTTCTTGAGTTTGCATCCACTAGAAAGACATGGAGAGCACAAAATAGTACACATCAACTAAGATAGTAACATTGCAACTTCCACACCCACACAATCAACACCAGAACAAACAACCATCCAAAGCATACAATAGAAAGCACACTCACTTAATCAATATCTAACCTAGGAATTAAGTAGACATAATATAATTTAGTTCATATCCGGCAATTACGACGGATTTGGCCACTCTTCCCAGTAAGCGGCTTCAAGCTCCCCATTTTCACCATTGATGTCTTGAAGTCTTCAAAGAAGGCTTGTGTGTCCTCGGCATACATCTCCACAAGATTGCGGGTGGCAATGCCATCTTCAGCCACAAGGGCTTGGTCGGATGCAAGTAGGCCCTCTCCAGATAAGAGGTTGGTGTAGTATTGGTTGTCAAAGGTAGCTGGTGTCACGAAGTCGAGCTCAGCTAATGTCATGTTATTGTTATCAAATTCAGAGCATAATTGTTGCAATGAAGCGAGGAAGTCTTTATCAAGGCCTGGACTATCGAAACTGCTACTGCCCTTTAGGCGAGAGCTAAATGTTGAGCACCGAGCTTTTCCAATGGTGTGACCACCTACAACAGTGAATTTCTTCAAGTGATAAAATGGCCATGACTTTTAAGATGAATTGCATGAATGCTAAACTATGCTAATGTGAAGCTATAATAGAAATGCAAGGAAATGTTTCTATAAAGATTAAGTACTGGTGTTTATATTTTGAATACATGGAATTTGCAAAGATTTCAAATTTTTTTAAGAAATTTCAAAAACTAATTTCCCTATTCTTCAATCAATAAAGAAGAGAGGAAAACACTGAGAACTGTAATGAGGAACATTTGGATCCTGAACATCATTAGGTGGGGCACACTGTGAGTACGCTTCCTAGAGATCAGACTGGTTGAATCATTAGAAGGGTCACACCTATATCAAACAAATGGATAGTTGGTAAATTAAAGAAGAAGAAGAAGAAGAAGATCAACTTCCATGTTGGAAGTGCGGGCCTGCCTGATGAAATGACATGCCCAACTTTTGGTCTGGGGCTTGTTCATTGCCGCCCTACCTAATATATGAACCCGATCTCACGCACAGAGTGCCACATTGGAATGTGCGTCGTGAAGCAGTCTAGCTGCCGCTAGTGAGAATACTTGGCTGTCCATTTTAATAGATATTGGTCAATAGGGTGCAACTTGGGTGGGTAGGTGATGCAGAGGGGGTCGTATACACTTTCATGGCCAAGATGGACCAGGGAAGGCCCAATAAGAGGCGGAAGTGATTAGGTCCGTCAGAACCTTAAAATAGTCGTATCTCGCAAACCAAAATGATTTTTTCGATATATCATATATGATTTTAAGGTAGGAGAAGCTACTTTAGCCAACCAACCCAGCTATTCTGGGTTGCCCATGCCGGATTTGTGAGATTCCATCGGATCAAATGCTTACCATTGAAAACTTCTTGGCGCCCATAGAAGTTTGGTTAAGCTGATATATATATATATATATATATATATATATATATATATATATATATATATATATATATCTTCATTCATGTTTGGGTGACCTTATTAATAGGTTAGTAAGGAAGGTTTTAAAGGTGGGTGTCACTGTCCCTATTGCTTTATGTGGTGAGATCCACTTGAGCTTTGGATCTTCATAATTTTCACGCTCAAGAGTTAAAATGATCTTACCAAATAAATGGACGGTGCGGATATAGCACATACATTATGGTTGAGCCCAAATAATTGGTGACATCAACACACCAACTAAGACGGTGGTGCATGGCACACCATGCAAGCTGCTTATAGAAAGTAGGGAGCGGATTAGGTGTTGCCGGGGAAAACCTTTGTTACCCTTACCATGTAGGATAGGGCATACTTTGATGAGTTTCTGTATATTTATGACATCCATCCTTTTTCTTATATTACCTTAGGGCTTTATCCCAAAACTTAAGCAAATCCAAATGTTCGGTGAATTACCTTTAAAAGCTTTTTATAGGGCACAAAAGTTTTGAATTAAGCTGATCTTTACATTTTCCCTTCACTAAGCCTTATCAACAGGTTAGATGGAAACTAAACATTACAATGGACATTACTATGGGCCTTAGGAAGTTTTGATGGTGGGTGTTCAATCAACACTATTTTTTTTTATAATATAGTCCACTTGAGATTTGAGTCTTCTACATTTTTGGACTCATGCCATAAAATGATCTTGAAAAATGGATGGATGACATGGATATAAATTAAATGGATTGAGTTGGGCCCCACAACGAGGGCCGCACTGTCACTAGTACTGAAGAGGGGGCCGCGTCTAACCTGCTCCCACTGCATCGGAAGCGGAATGCCTCGTGTGCCAACGTGTGGATTTCCCACTAAGCCTTTCGTAGTAAGTTCTTGGGAACTTTGGTGGGGTTCATCGTGATGCTTGTGAGAAATCCACCCGTTCATTCGTTTTACGAGGTCGTTTTAAGACATGAGAACAAAAATGATCCTAATCCAACACTTAAATGTACCACACGAGAGGGGAAAACTGGGAAAAAATGCCTACCATTGAAGATGAACACGAACAGAGATCACCAGTTGAACCTGACCGCTACTTTGATGCCCACTTCTCTTTGCACTCTACCGTTCAAAGCCTCTCATCTTCTCTACTAGCTGATGAGAGTTTGATGGATCTCTTCATGCTTAGGAATTAGGAATGCTAGAGCCAGATAGAGTACCCTAGAATATTGTATAAATCTTAGGGAATGCCAATCGTCATGCGTAGAAGGAAGTTCCTGGGGGTGGGACGTTAGACCATAGTGAAAAAAGCAGTGGGAGATTGATGCATGAGATTTATCCATGTCGTACATCCATTTTCTCAAATTATTTTAGGATGTAAAGAAAAAAAAAAAAAAAAACATGAATCAGATCCAAGGATCAAGTGATCCACACAATGGGGATTAAACATCTACTGTTGAAATTTTTTTTGGGGCCACACATGTTCTGGACCAAGCTGAAATTTGTTTTTTCCCTTCATCCAGAGCTATATGACCTTATGAACAAGTTGGATTGAAAATGAGGGATATCCGAATTGACAACATAAACATGAGGACAAACATGAGGCAGATCCAACCCTCAAGTGGACCACACCCACGGAAGGAGCTCTCTAACAAAGCATTCCATGTCATATTTTGTCCAACTTTAGTGTGGCCCACTTGATGGTTGGATCTATCTTATTTTTTTTACTACTACCCTAAAATGACATGGGATAATGGATGAACAATGTTGATAAATTCCATGCATCACGGTGGACCCCACATAGCTCTACCTGTACCGAGCTTGAGACATGCGAGGTAGTACACAATCTGCGTCCGGGAAACGAACAGACGTGGATTTCCTGTGACCAGGGTTCACATGAAGTTCCTGTGGTTAGAACGCATACATCATGTTGGGCCCCACTTCGTGTCATCCGATCGTTAATTGGGAGGTCGATCAGGCGATCATAAGTGATTTGCACTATTCCATACTCGATTGAGGACTTGATGAAGTGAGCTACGGTGGTTTCCACCATTCGATTAATGATTAGATGGTTGAAAGCACTTTGTGTTGTATGATCATTGATTGGGAGGTCGATCGGGAGATCGTCAATGATGTGCAACGTTCGATCATCGATTAGAGACTTGATGAAGCGATGTAGGATGATTTCCACCCTTTGATAGAGGATTGGATGTTGATTGGATAGTCAATAACACTATGTATCGTTCAATTGTTGATTGGAGGTTGATCAAGCGATTGTCGGTGATGTGCACCATTCCATCGTCGATGGGGGAATTGATGACACGATCTATGGTGGTCTACACCGTTTGATCATTGATTGGAGGTTGATCAGATGATTGAGAACACTTTATGTCATCCGATTGTTGATTAGGAGGCCGATTGGGCTATCATCAGTAATGTGCACTATTCGATCGTCGATCGGGAACTTAATGAAGCGATCTATGTTGGTTTCCACCATCGAATCGATGAGCACACAGATAAATGAAGGGAAACTATTCATAAGAGCACATGGACAGATGAAGGGAAATCTCAAATATCAACTTTATCCAAAACTTTCGTGGCCCCCAAGAAGTTTCAACAGTACAAGTTCAATTCTCACTAGTTCTTTGGGATGATCCACTTGGGCTTCGAATATGCTTAAATTTTAGGGTCATTTCATAAAATGCATTACTAAAATGTATGGATGGTGCAGATTAGACATATACATCACGTGTAGGCCCCACAGAGGTTACTTAATGTGCTTAGCTTAGTGGGTGTTAATGGGTGTTACCCATGCAATAGAGAGAGAGAGATGGGTGAGGGAGATGGGAGCGGATAAGCTGCTACCTGAGTAACACCTTAGTGGGTGTTACCCCTACTATAGGGCCCACCACGATGATCTGTTGGATATCCACATCGTCCATTCGTTTGTATTGCTCATTTTAGGATGCATATTAAAAAATACTCTATCCTTTCACAATGAAACTACATTCGTTGTAAAAAGTTTAATTTAGTATTTTTCCGAATGAGTTTAAGTAGCCATTGTTAAAACAAACTTTTTGCAGTGACTTTTGTGTCATTGCAAAAAATAATGTCTTGCGACAACACTTAATTCGTCGCACAAAGTGGACATTAGCAGGAAAAATTCATGTGATAAGTTTTTGCAATGATAATTGCAGCTCATCGCAAAAACGTTGATTGTTGGTGATGACTTACAATGTTGTTGCAAACACTCTACTCTTTTGCAATAAAACTACATTCGTCGTAAAAAGTTTAATTTAGTATTTTTCATAATTAGTTTAACTAGTCGCCGCTAAAACAAACTACTTGTAACGACTTTTGTATCGTTGTAAAAAATAACGTTTTGCAACGACACTCAATTCATCGCACAAAGTGGACATTAGTGATGACAATTGAAACACATTGTGAAAAGTCTTTCCTGTAATATAATTTTTGTAATATCTCGGATTTTTGTCAACCTGGAATTAGACGACCTTAGGCAATGGGTCGCTCCTAACACCTGATTAACTTGTCAGAACTCAATCCCATAGTCTAAAATTGCTTTTTAACCCATTTCTTTCACAAATCTCACTTTTCACCACATCATTCTTTAAATCTTTCTAAGTACTTTTACATTAGACACTAATCTTAAGGTTTAGGTGATGAAGAACAATACTTAAACTATAAATTACTGTAACTAGTAAATACAGAAATAAAATGGGCTTTTAACTATTACCCTTATGGAATCTCACAAAACGAATAGGTTATTTGGAACATCAGCCTCTCCTATCCTAGGATCTTCTTCTGTTGTAATTAGGGCGTGTTTTAGTTGAGTATTAATAACTTGGATCACTTTAAATACAAACTACAAAGGACTAAGTACCTCAGACAGAAATCACTCAGGACTAAATCCTTTAGAAATTAGGCGAGAATTAGCTAGTGTTAAACTAGAATACCTGTGAAATTAGCACCAATCGCTTTAAATATGATCTACAAGACCCAAAACTTGTAGAATCATTGATGCTAGGTTACCCTAAAATCTCGGATCAATCTCATTAACCAGTTGCTCTTGGGAGCACATTGAAACTCCGTATCAGATCTGGACCACACATCGAAAGTCCGATTAATGCGAAGTTATAGAATTAGGACCGCCTTACTGGGCTTGACGACTATCTTGGAAATCAAATCCAGATAATGTCCCAGCGCTATTCGCTTGAGCCCGGAGTGAAGAGTGTGAAAATTGTGAAATTAATTAAAAATAAAATATAAATTTAAGTAATATGGTACATGTCGCTTGCGGATCAGTTATAAGGATTCCGACCGTTAGAATCAGGCCAGATTACACCCTTGGATCAGGGATATTTGCCCCTACGTGTCGGTGTACTTGAAATCTCTGATCGAGTTTCACTGACTGTTGAACTGAAACTGGTCCGCCAGGCGTGATTTGGGAATCCGACTGGAACGAAAACTTAACTACACCTAGATCCAATGTTTGTGAGCTTAAGTCCGACCTTTGGCTCAAGGGGGGCTTCCAGAAGTGCTCCATTGAGACGGAACAGTCTCACTTTGGTTATAACCTAAGTATACCTAGACCTTAAGTCTATTTTGGAGAGTTTCTAGCCTATATAAGGACCTTAAACCCTCACTTTCTCATTCCATACGAATTTGAGAAAACCTAGGAGAGAGAAGAGAGAAAAGAGAGAGAAAGTGGGAGAGAAGTGGGAGGATCTCCTTGATACTCTACCCTGCCGCTATCTAGCTTAACCATCCCGTTCTAATCGCTTTCCCAGCGATTCTGGCGTCGTTTCTAGGTAAGAAAACCCTAACCCTAACCTGTTTTAGGGTTTGGATTGATTCAAGTAGTGAAATACCTAACGTAACTCGTGATTTAGGTCGTCATATCGATGTTGACGAAAGCGTAGAGATTTTATCGACTCCGTTATGATTCTATGACATAAGTGCAGACTTTAGGTGTATAGGTTATGGTTTCAATGCTTTCAATGTCAGATAATGATAGATTCATGATCTGCATGCAATTGCACATGTACAAAGTGTTGTCCGTTTCATTTTTCGGTTATACGTTAACTATGTTGAATATACTGTATTCCTCGTATTTGTAGAAAATACCGTATACGTATGAAATACGGATTTGTGCTTGCCATGATTAATTGTTGTCTAGGTGTGCTAGATACATGTGTATCAACTTCTGGGTGAACGGATTAGCCTAACACTTGTTATATTAACATACGTCGTGTATGTACTAGTTGTAACCTAAGTGTTTGTTGAAATGCCTGAATGAATATGGATTCGTGATTTGTGTCTGCTATGTGTATTGAACGCAAGAACATGATTGAAGTGTACTAGACAACCCCTTAGCGAAAGGATTTGCCCTAAATCACGCCACGGCCACTATACGCTATATATGTTAAAATGTGTAGCCCAAGTGTTTGTGGAAATGACTAAATGAATATGGAACTTGGATGCCTGCTTGCCATGACTATCCGTTGTGGGTGCACGCGTGTTATAAATGGGGCAACTCCCTAGTGAAAAGATTTGGCCTAATACCTATGTAATCAACATACGTCATGTATGTTGATGTATGTAGTCTAAAGTGTTTGATGAAATGTCTGAATGAGTAGTAGTTAGTAATTGTAAATTGTAATTTATGAGGGTGTTGAGATATGATCCTCAACTCCTTTAACTATGTGTATGGTTTCTTTAGAAATCTGTGTGATTAGGAATTGAATATGTACAAACTCATGCTTATGTTGTACTTCATAAAATGCTCAGTTGATTGTATGATTTTATCTATGTAATGCATATGTTTAAATTCATGTTTAAGTTGTATTCCATAAAGGCCGTGAAGGGTGATGGGGGAGTGGTGTAACGATTCCGTGCAACAGTCCTAATAGCCCTAAGCGGACCATATCAAATTTTGATTGTGTGGGTTGAAATGTTTATCCATTACTGCTTTAACTATCTGTACTTGAATGTGATTGGGGCTATTGTATAGTCCAGGCAATCGGTAACGGGATTGAATTCGTGGCTGAGATTCATTCGCCATGTGAGATATGTTCGACGAACCTGAGTCGTACTTCGATTGACGATAGTGGTTGGCCACGCGAAGTGCTTATGCACTTCATGTCGTTCAACTTGTCGTGCGCTCGAGCTAGCCGAGCTCGTCAAGTAACCCGATCTGTCTAATGTATGTTCACCATGTTTGGACGCTACTGCTTGAACCTAAGGTACCGAACTTACCAGTGCAACCTCGTTAACCTTGGTACCTCGATCCACTAAGACTCATGAGCCAGGCATGGTGGTATAGGACACCATGGTCGATCTGTCGGCCTACGCTGGGGCCATGAGCCTCCCCATAGTGACCATTGAGCACCCAGACTCGTGAGCCGATTATGGTGGTATGGGACACTATATTCGAGCTGTCAGCCTACACTGCTTTGATGGGTGATGGGGGAGTGGTGCAACGATTCTGTGTAACAGCCCTGACAGCCCTAACCGTATCCGCTGTAGTGACCTCGAGCATACTCTAAATCTGCAGTGAGGTGATGAGCCTTCCCGTAGTAACAGAGTATAAACTAGGCCTGTATTGATAAGGTGATGGGGGAGTGGTGTAACGATCCGTAAAACAGCCCTGACAGCCCTTGCAGCGACCTAGAACCACACTATCGTATGAGATTATCTAGGATTGATGACCCTAGAATGGATCATTGTTTAGGAATGATATAAGGAAGGTACCTTAGTTTCCCAATACTGCTGTTTGAAATGGACTAATAACAACTCGGTAATTATACTCATCATCGCATTATATGTGCCTGCAAGATGTGGAGCACTGAGGGTGACAGCATGCCGCGGATGTAAGATGGTGCCGCACGAGGGAGTATGTTGGCGAGAGCATGCATCATAATTGCATCTCATCCTTGCATTAATTACAGTATTTAGGAGTGTTTGCCTTTACTGATTTATCATTACTGTTTGACTGTTTTGATAACATGTCAACCTATGCTTTATTGTTCCACTAGTTGATCACTCACTCCCACGTTACGGGACGGTGCTTGCAACACCAACCAGACTGTCTTAGCTGCAGGTGATGACGATGTTTATGAAGCAGAGCCGGACTACTACTATGATGTTGAGGAGGAGTTCTCCTATATGCAACTCTCTGACGGGTCTATGAAGACCTGGAATTGCATTGACGGAGTTATGGTATTTGGGATAGAAGACATTACACTTCCTCAATTTGGTATATTTTGGAATTGTACTTGTAAATAGTTAACCTGGTAACATTATCACACTCTGGAGACTCACCACAGTTTATATAGTTTATATATCTATCACAGTCTTCCGCTTGTTATCTCACTTGTCTCTGGAGTATGATATGTTGTTTTGGCTTAATCTCACTCATGTTCAATGCACTAATACAGACAACATTCAATCATCATTCATTATGTTGCATAAGTGATGCGTTGGAACTCGGGAGTTGAGTTTATGCTCGACCCCCGATTTTCAGGGCGTTACAATTTTCCACAGAAAAATTCATGGTACAAGCTTTTACGATGACAATTGGTATATTTGGCAATAAAACTACATTCATCGAAAAAAGTCTAATTTGGTATATTCGACAACGATTTAAAATAAATAGTTTATCCTTTTGCGATGAAAATACATTCGTTGTAAAAAGTCCAATTTTATATTTTTGCAACGAGCTTAACCAGTCGTCACTAAAAGCCAATGTTTACGACAACTTTTGTGTCGTCACAAAACACTTTATTTTTTGCGACGACACCCAATTCGTCACAAAAAGTGGCAATAAGCGATGACTGGTTAATCTCGTTGCAAAAAGTCTTACCACATAATTTCCCACGAAAAAATTTACGCGGCAAGTTTTCAAAAAATTTGACTATTAGCAACAATTTAAAATGCTGTCGTAAATAATTGATTTTTGGCAATGACCTAGAATGTCGTTGTAAAAGATTGACTTTTTACAATGAAATTAGACTCGTTGCTAAAAAAGTCGTCGCAAAAAGTCTAAATTGTTGTAGGCATCACAAGTTGTAGTGATGTAATAAAAGGTGATCGCCCAACCATATAAGGAGATTTATATTTTTCATGAAATAATTGAATAGGATAGTGGGTTAGGCATTAAATGGAGGAGAATTCATAAGGCCCACAAGTATGAGTTTTCTTCATTTTACCGTCAAACTCATTGATCTTATTGTGAGGATTTAAAAAATCTAATGCATATTAAACTCTACTCATAAGAAGGTTTAAATGATGCACTAATTTGCTACTAGATTTTGAAATTGACTGAATTCTAATATAAGGTTGAATACTTCTTAGAAAAATAATAAACTTGATTAGTTATTTGATGCAAATTCTACTTAATTTATGAGCAGTAATTTTATTTTTTTTGAATTGTAATGAAAAATAAAACATAAAATTCTAACATTAGAGTATATGGGCCTTAGCTGGAAGCTTTGTGTGGAAAAACAACCTGTACCTTTAGAATCAAGTGCGTCAACGGAGAGAGCCTTATATGAGTGGTGGGAGTGATCTAATCACCTAAGTCTAATGTTCATTGATGTTCATGTTAGTAAGAGCATTAGGGATTCAATTCTCGAATGCGCTAAAGTTAAGGATTTCATGCAAGTTGTTAAAGAGAAATAAGTTTTGAAAATGCGTTGGCTAGTATCCTAATGAAGAAGTTTTCATTCATGAAATAAAATCATACTAAGGGTGTGTGTGTGAACACATTATGGAAATGAGGGACAATGGGGCTCAACTTAAGTCCTTAGAGATTTAGATCTCGAAGTAATTTCTTGTCCATTACGTACTCAACTTCTTGTATACGGGGAGTGGGCCATTTAAGATTTCCTATAATACATATATGATAACTGATGAATTAATGAACTTCTAATTATATGTGTTCAAGATGAAGGGAGATTGAAGTAGGAGAAGCTAGAAATGTCATCTAATGACTCATGAAAAGGGACATGTAGAAAAGAAAAAAAATGTTCACAAAATAATAGAATGGAATAAGTGCCAATGAAGCATGACATAAAAAACACTTCTACACGTTTCTTTTATAAGAAAAAATGACACACGAAGAAAGATTGCCCCAAGTATAACAAATGGCTTGAGAAGAAAGGAAAACTCATATATCTTGTGTTTTATCAATCTGGTTTTGTAGATGTTCATCGTAACACTTGATGATTGATTCTCGTTCAACAATTAATATTGCCACTAGCATACATGGCTTTCTCAATAGAAGGAAACTAATGGGAAGTGAACAGAGCATCTATTAAGGAAACTGATGGGAAGTGAACAGAGCATCTATTAAGGAAACTGATGGGAACTGAACAGAGCATCTATTAAGGAAACTGATGGGAACTGAACAGAGCATCTATTAAGGAAACTAGATGCGTTCACATGTGAAAACTGTAAGGACCTTTAGATTACTGTTGCATTCTGATTTTATTTTAGACCTTAATAATGACTTTTACACTCACCCTTCTAAAAAAAAAATTGATTTCTGTTTCAATACTCATACCTTTTGGTTTCAGCTTTAACTTTGTTAGTTTGATTTTTAATCTAGTTACGGATTCAATCGTTATTAGCATTAGAACTCTAGTTAATGGTTTATATAAATTACATTTTGACCCAAACTATGAGTATAGTCTTGTAACAATGCATCATAATATTGACATCAAGCATGGTGTTATTAATGAAAAGGCTTCCATGTTGTGGCATAGGAGATCAGAACACATTTTCACATAGTGAAGAGGTGGTGAATGATGGAGTCTCAAGGGCTCTAGACTTCTTTGACTTTGGAACTTGTTTAGACTATATCAAGGTAAAATATACCAATAAGATTAGTAAAACTGTAAAAAGGAGCTTTAAAGGTTTTTGAATCATGCACATAGACATATGTAGATCCTTTCCTAATCCTAATCCTAATAGTGAGAGATACTTTATCTCATTTATTAACATACGATATATGTATTTCTATATTCTATTTTAGAACGCAAAGGCATTAGATGCCTTCAAAACCTATAAGTCAAAAGTAAAGAAACAATTATGAAAGGCAATTAAGATCGTGAGGTCAAAAAAGGGTCAAGAAGACGGTAGAAGGTACACAAAAATAAGGACAAAAATCAAGTTTATTTACAAGGTTCCTTAAAGAACATGACATTATTACTTAGTATAGAATGTTGGGTACACCAAATTAGAATAGTGTAGCTGAAATGCGAAACCACACATTTATGGACATGGTGAGGATTATTCTTGGAAACTCAAACATTTTCTTGTTAGCGTAGAGTGAAGCCTTAGAAATTGCAATCTCTCTCTCTCTCTCTCTCTCTCTCTCTCTCTCTCTCTCTCTCTCTCTCTCTCTCTCTCTCTCTCTCCTCTCTCTATATATATATATATATATATTATATATATATATATCTAAGCAAGGTTCTATTTAAGGTTGTTCCTAAGACAACCTTGAATTGTGGAATAGATGGAAGCCTAGTTTAGGCAATTTACATATACAGGGTTGTTCAACTGAAGTCATGGTGAACAATACACAGGAAAGAAGAACCAAGAACAATTAGTGGATATTTCATTAACTATGCGAATGAGTATAAGCAATTCAAGTTCTATTATCCTTTGCACACACCTACTATTGTTGATGCAAGAAATGTTATTTTTTTTAAAGTATGGCAACATTAGTAGCATTGAGCATAGAAAAATAGAATTTGACGAAATACAAATTACAAGTATATCACCCATATATGAAAGAGAGTTTATGTTTTTCAAGGGAATTCTCATGTTATATCCGTGAAGAGTAATCGATTAAGGAACAACCACTCTATGAGGATTAAGTTGCCATAAAGCCTATTATCCAGAATCAATAAAATGTGGATGAGGAGGTGGGATTGGGAAGATATTCAAGATTAAGAAAGTCATCATTTTTTTCTTGTAGGAGTCTAATTTTGATGTTAAACCTATAGATGATCCTAACTCATTTTTACAAGCCATGAACAGTGAAATTTCTACACTTTAGTATGATTCCATGAAGGAAGAAATAGATCATATGGTTACAAACTACGCATGAGATCTTGTCAAGTTGTCGAAAGGAGTCAATGACAATATAAAGTGATATAAGGGTAGAATTATAACTAAATAATTCACTTAGAAAGAAAGCATGGATTGCTATGTGATATTTTCTGTAATCTCTAAGAATCATTTGGAACAATCATGAATTTACTAGTTCACTTTGACTTAGAACTATATTAAATGAGCGGAAAGACACATTCTTGAATGAGGATCTTAAGAAAAATGTATATATATTTCAACTTGAATGTTTTTCTTCAAATAAAGACAATTGCTTAGTTTGGGTTTTTCTTCAAATAAAGACAATTGCTTAGTTTGCGGAGTAAAAAAATCCCTATATGGACTAAAGCATGCCTCCCGTTGGTAGTATTTCAAGTTTCAAAACTTTGATACTTCATTTAGTTTTATGGAAATTATCATCGATGAATGCATTTACCTCAAGATTAGTGAGAAAAATTCACTTTCTTGGTCCTATATATTGATGACATTTTGATAGCAAATTGTGACTTTGGTTTTACTACATGAGAAAAAATAGTTTTTTGCATGGACTTTGACATGAAGAATTTGGGTGAAGCCTCTTATGTCATTGGCATAGAGATTCACATAAACAGGTCTCAAATTAAAGGCATTAGGATCGTCTCAAAGAGCTGACATTAATAAAGTTTTTAAAAAGATTCAGGATGAAGGATTGTTTACCTAATGTGGCACTAATTATACAGGGTGATAAATTCAATTTAACTCAATGTACGAAAAATGCTTTAGAGCATTATCAAATGAAAAATATTCCCTATGGATCTACGATTAGCAGTTTAATGTATGCATAGCTTTGTATAAGATCAGACATTATATTTATAATAAGATTTCCGTGTAGATACCAGGGAAATAGATGCATGTAACACTCAAGAGTTGTAAAGAAGGTTATATAGTATTTATAAGGGATGAAGGACTACAAGCATTTTAACAATTTGAAAGTGATTGGATTTCAGACTTAGACTTTGTTAGCTGCCATAGGAAGTCCATATTAGGGTATATCTTCTTGCTTGTAAGAGGTGCTATATCTTGAAACAGGAAATAGACATTAACGGCTTCATCTACTATGGAAGCAGAAGTCATGGCATTTTACAAAGCTACTTCATAGGTATGTGATTGAGGAATTTTATTATAGGGCTTCAAGTTGTGATAATTAGTAGAAACAAAAGAAGTGGAAGTCAAAACAAGCATATCCATGTAAACTACTTTGTTGTTAGAGAGAAAGTCCAAACTCATTTGTGGCCATTGAGCACATAAGTAGTAAGCTGATGATTGTACACCCTATGGATAAAAGAGCTAGTGCTTAAGTTGTATAATGAAAATGTGGAACATATGGGGCTCATTAGCTTCTCTTTCATTTGAATTATTATGTGCATCTGATACACCAGTTAGAATTTATTTGTTTTGATATTGTAATATATGGTTTGAGATGATTCTTTTATTTATCTGTCTTCTCATATTTGTTACACATAAGGTTTTAGAGGATGATAAAATGTCCACATGAAAAGTTGGTCCTTGAATGGGCATTACGTAGCTGATTCATAAAGAAGTTATACCACATAAAGCACTCATTCAGAAGAAATCAATGGAATTATAGGTAATACTTATTTGAAAGATATTTGTTACCATGATTTATGCATTGGAACTCATTGATTGAATATTCATTGTTTCAAAAATAATAATAATCAGAAAGTGAATTAATGATTTTGTTTCTAAAATGCATGGCTATGAGTAAGGTTTTTTTTTTTTTTTTTTTCAAAAGCTTCAAAACCCTGGCGTGTCCTTTGCAAAACCAATTGTATCAATAAGCACCAAGTAGGAGAATGTTAGACATGTGATCTCTTACTCTAGGAAGAGACTGATGTGATCCACATTACCACGTCAGCCTACTTCATACCGTTATGCTGCCATGCTAGCTCACTCTATACTATTATACTAGTTTTCAAAACTACTAGCCTTTTTTGAAATAATGTAATTACCATTTCCTTTAAGATTCTAATTAGCTGAGATAGATAATTAGCTGAAAAATAAGATTTGTTAATCCATGGCAATGAGAAGTTGGAAATACCTGAAAGGGCAACCATATCTTTCTGGGACAAGCCGACGTTCTGAAACTTACTGACGAGCGTTGCCACATCAGAATTTGGAGCGGGTATGTTTTTATTCGCTAATCCCTTGTTGGCGAACAAGCTGTCCCTCCTTCCCATCAGCACTTGCCATGTGGGCCCACCTGACTGCCAATGGTAAATGACCAGTCCACGTCAGCTGGGAGATGTCTATAGGCCTCATATCATCTTCCCATAAAATTGGGTTGCTCTAAATTGTGCCAATTCCCACATCATATGAATCCAACCCATCAGAGAAGGGGTTCCGCACCAATTGGATGATCTAAACCATCTGGTTTCTCACGTTGAGTTTGAAGTACTGAGCATGCATGCCAGTTTAGCCATCTATTTGATGGCCACCAAATCGGATGGGCAGGATTGTGCAATCAATGTAAATTTTGGATGGTGTGGATCGACATATATATATATATTATATATATATATATATATATATATATATATATATATATATATAATATATATATATATATATATATATATAATATATATATATAACTGGTTGAATTGGCACATTAAAAAATTTGTGATTCAACTAGAGGCCAACCATTGTAACTGAGGTTGTTAAACGGGTAGTCAGAGTAGGTCATGTTGCAATGATCCAAACCCCTTATATGATGGGCCTCACCGCGCGTGGATGGGTGATATGCAAAAAGATCTTTAAGATTAGACAATCCTATCAATGGCACACAAAACAAGGTTTAAAGGAGATGGTTCCTATTCAAAGGAAAAGCTTTCAAATATCAGATATCAGAGGATTGAAATACCACAATTCAAAATACTTTTTTCATCCATCGAAAGTGAGGCCCATCATATAAACGGCCTGGAGTATATATAGAAACATTATTACAGATCCACTGTTAGGGATGAAAGGCAAGCGAATTGGGTCAGGTTGGAACTCAACCCTATCCCAACCTAACCGAATCTCGGGTTACGAATTCTCAAGCCAAGCCCAACCCAAGCGGCTCGGTCAGGTTGGTGGGGTAGATATATGCTAATATTTTTGCTGTTATATTATTCTATTATACTTCAATATACATCTTATTTTCTGTACCTATAATTTTATTAATTATAAATGTAGTTATTTATCGTAAATTTTTTTATTTTATTTTTTCCCCATAAACAAACAAGCTAAAATATAGGACTACTCCTTTAAAAGTCAGGTTGCTTAGCACAGAATCTACTTGGGAGAGAGATGTCTCGCGTATCTCATTAGCTTGAGTCAGTGGAAATGATGTGGACCAATGAGACTCGAGGGCACTGGAATTTCATGTACCTTCAACACAGATGATCCACAAATAACTATAATTTATAAGAGGTTCAGGTTGGGCCGGGCAACCCAAGACCTCAACCCAAGCCCGACCCAAGTTTTATTCGGTTGGTGTTTGTATGCCCAAGACCGGACCTATACATCCTGCCCGGACCAAACCATAAATTACAGAACAGAGTGCGGAAGCATGCTTTATGTATTTAAGACAAGACTACTGTTATATTTCACCATCATTTTCGTGGAAGTCATTTTGACAATGTGTGATCTATCAGCAATGGGGTCCACAACTTGGACGCTAAAGATTTGTATTTATTGAGATGTACCATGAGAAATTTTTATTTACAAATGCTGGTGAACTATCACTACAATCTAGCACGTGTTTAGAAATGATACTAAAGCTTCTCTTAACGTAGATCAGAACATATGGAAAATGTGATTCTCAGAGTTCCATGTGGTCAAGTAAATAAAAATAATCGCACCAATCAAGGAACTTTGTCTTGGTGGATCCTTATATCCAGCATCCGTTTTAGCTGGAGTAGTGTGATTGTTCACCACCATTTTCAAAAGTTGTGATGGTAGACACATGGCATATCTGAACCTCAATCCAGATGCCTCAAATTGTAGGGCCTACTGTGTATATATAGAGCATAATATTAAATGAACGGGTATAAAGTTAAACACTCAGCGTCCAAATTCAACTGGCGAAATCAGACGGTTAAGATCATCTGATCAGCGTGATTTCTACCCTATGCTTCATCCACTGGGAGACTCACGATCTAGATGGTCCAGATTGTCGTAGGTATGCACCACATGTATAGCAGTTGTGGAATGTGACCAAACACTCTACTTGTAAGACATGCAGATGTGGGTTAGGAGACTTACAAGCACAACGGAGTCGCGAGCTGCAATTGCAAGAATATCAGCGCAAGAAACGGTTTCAGGGCATGCAAATTCCAGCTCTGATTTGATAGCATCAATCACCTCAAACCCTCTCAGTGAATTCAAGTTAGGCGCTGCTGTCTTCTCTCCTTCAAATGTAAGTGTGTCGTCTAACAGCACCGATGCGTCACACCCCTTCATGAAAAGTCTCAAAATATTAAATTTAATTTTTTTTAAAAAAAGTTTTGATTGAGCATCATATCCGTACATCAGGTGGGCCACACCGGTTAGACGCCCTGTCTGAAGAATCAGGCCTGTCCACTTTATTTATTCCAGTGTATGAAACTAACAGGTACATTGTCGCCCACTAGATGAGTCAAACCGGCCTGATATTTGTGTCAGGGCCCACCTGACGGGGAAACGGATTGGCTACTCCCCTGCCACCAGCCAATGGCTGATGGTCGTAGCTCTGTGGGCCCCACCATGATGTATGTGTTTCATCCATGCCGTCCATCTATTTTTATAGATCATTTTATGGAAGGAGACAAAAAAGGTGAGGTATTTCTCAATCTTAAATGGACCACATTACAGGAAACAGTGTTGAATGCACGTCGACCATTAAAAACTTTTCGGGGCCATAAAAGTTTTGGATCAAGCTGATCCCTTCATCTGGGTCTTTATGACCTAATCAACAGATTGGATGTCAAATAAACAGTACAATGGTCCTTAGGAGGACTTTAATATCAGTGGATATCCAATCACTGTTGTTTTCCTGTGGTGTGGTTCAGCTGAGACTTATATCCTCATAATTTTTACGGTCAAACCCTAAAATGATCTTTAAAAATGGATGAACAGAATGGATGAAACACATACATCATGGTGGGGCCCACAAAGCACCAATCCGTTTCCACCTGAGGGACGGCTCCAATATTCACTCACGTAGAGAATGCATCAATTGGTTCATGGAGCGTACATTAACGAAGCAATCATGGAAATGTAGACGAAGAAGCGACGCAGCCATTCGTGGGTCGTCGGCCACGGCCTGCTCTACACCTGCAAAGACAATTGCTTCCACATCAGGGCAGCGGGTCTGGTATGCGTCGGCTCGTAGATAGCCACTGGTTAGGCATGCTTGGGTGAAGAAGGCATTTGGAATGGTGGCCAAGAAGATCAGTAGACTAAGCATAAGCAAAGCACAAAAAGGGTACTGCACCATATTGAATAAAAGCACAGCTTCTACTAAGTTGTGCTCTTTGAACTGAGGGGTGGGAATAGGGAGCGAGCGAGAGCTTCTCTTTATTTATGTAGCCAGTTACAGACAAGGAAATGATAGCAAAGAGAGAAATTATATGGTACTCGATCCTAGGGTACATGCAATATACTGGGATTTTTGGTTTCTATAAGTGGGACCCAAGCTCGTTAATACAGGACATTGGTCTTTTTGGATGATCTGAGACGTACACTCCTTTTGGTTGGAAGATCTTAGATACCAGTCTTGGACAATATGGACGTTCCTTTGTTTTCTTTTCTTGACCCTTTGTTTTCAAGACATGGGTTTAGAAGGTCAAGATAGAAGTATAAGATGAGATCTTTGGGATATGTTCCATCCACCGTGGAACTCAACATACCAATGATCTGGATCAAGTAAAAAATGGGCCCCACTTGTACAAATTCAAAAGTTGAGTATGATGTGCTCGTAATCCGGTGGAGGATCATATAAGATCATGCAAGGGTGGTGGTGACTTTTACGTGACAGGAAGGAAGGGTGGTTGGAAGGAAGGAGTCAAGGATTAGAAATGGTCATTGGTCAGTAGATAATGATTCAAGATAACAAGGTATACCCTTTTCTAGAATGTCCTGGGCTACATGGCCATGTGATTCTTCATCATTCAATGCCCTTTGTAATATTTTGGAATGTTGTTTTTAGGTGGATGGGGATGACCTAGGGACTTTTCTAGCGCAGCACCTTACACAAGACCGTCCATCGAGTGGGTCCTGTCATTAGATGGGCCATGGTTGAATATTACACCAATTGGAGGGTCCTAGCCATCAGTCAGTGTGATTTTCGGAAATGGGCCATTCACGAGTAGGAAACCACTACATGGAAGATGCACATCTTCCACTCCTACCCACTCCACAACTTCCCGACGACAGATTCACGTGTTAGAGATCCGGACCATATGTCACCCAGGATACACTGTCAACATGTACGTACATTTGGCTAGTGACACTAACATCAGCCAGGTAGCTGATGAAAAATCTCTGTGGGCCCACCATGATGATGTATGTGTTTTATCCACACCGTCCATCCGTTTTTTCAAGTTAGACAGCGCACCATAGGAAACAGTGGGGATCGAATGCTTACCTTGAAAACTTATTGGGCCCACGTCAATGTTTATTTGCCATTCAACCTGTTCATAAAATCACATAAACCTGGTCGATGGGAAAACGCAAATATCAGCTTGATCCAAAACTCCTATGTACCCCAAAAAGTTTTCAATGGTAGGCATTCAATCTCTACTGTCTCCTATGGCGTGGTCCACTTGATATTTGGATCTGCTTCGTTTTTTGCAACAAAAATGAGGTGGAAAAATGAACGGACGGAGTCGAGAAAACACATGCATCGGGCCACAGAGGCTGATTAGGTAAGACCCCGGACTCACCCAAGAGCGGCCTTTACCCTGGGCCCACTTGATGCATGTATCCTGCATCCACGACGTCTATGACGTGATCATATTATAGCATTGTTCCAAAAATGAAGCACATCTAATTATCAGGTGGACCGTATCATAGGAAACAGTGGCGATTAAAAATCCTATAATCGAAAACTTCTTAGGATGGACAGCGTGGATGCAGAATACATATATCAAGGTGGGCCCACAGTAAGGGCCGCACCATGGTCCTCACTTTTTCTTTCTTTTTTTTTCTTTTTTTTTTTAAAAAAAAATCTCATAGCATTTTTGTTTTACGAAAATGCTTTCCATATATGAAATAAACAAAGGAAATACAGCCTGACGCTCCAAGGCGCTCCAAAGAAGTGCAAACCTGGCCACTAACAACTAGACAAGGAGACACCCCTGTGGAGCGGCCCGGACCCGAGAAAACAAAAAGAAAAAACAACCCTATAGGCATTCAGGCTTCTTCAGGAAAAAAGGACCTGAAAGAAGCCTATCATAAGATGGAGAACAGAAAACGGATAATAGGGTAACACTGATCTAACCACTGAGAGGACCAAGCCGAACTGCCCCTAGGCCCAGCCTGTCAAGGAAAAGGCTGCCTCTAACATGCCTTGGGAGGAGCGATGAGCGATGAAAGAGCGGAGAAACCTGAGACTCGTTACCCATACGAGTCATACCATCTGCAGGACCGTTACCTTCTCGATAAATATGATAGAAAAGAATTTGACCAGAAGATCTCCATCTTAGAATTCTATCTATCCAATAGACCCATTTCCAGGAGGGGCACGCGGTACCGTTCAGGAAGTCAACCACCAGTTTAGAGTCGGACTCTACCATAATCTGGGAGAAGCCTAAACTAAAACAATGGGCAATCCCATTATGGACCACATGGAGTTCCGCATATGTGTTGGAAGCTAGTCCATAACCAGCTGAAAAAGCAAAAATAAACTTGCCATTATCGCCCCTGCAAACGCTTCCACCTCAGCCGGCCCTGGGTTACCCCTTGCCGAGCTATCAGTGTTGAGCTTGGTCCAACCCCTGCGAGGTTTCTCCCACCTGACGACTGTAGGGAGAAAGCAAGGGCGGGGAGAGACGGATATCCCCAGAAAAGAGCGAGAAGAACTGGAAGGAGGCCGATTGGGGGTACAATAGGTCAGGGGCGCGCTTAACAAGCGAGGAAATCTCACACCTCGCCTTGAACACAATCTCAGCTACCTTCATAGGCTTGCCATCATATTTGGCCGAGTTCCTAAACTTCCAGATCTCCCACAAAATCAAAGAGGGGGAAATCCTAAGAAGCGGGGAAAGATGCCAATACAGTCCTGCTGGGTTCCACCATAGATCGAGGGTGTCTAGGATAGACAAATTGGCGACGAAAGGAATGCCGAAAGCCTACACAAAAATTTTTCATACATCTGAAGCTGTTTCACTACTGAAGAAAAGATGATGCAAGGATTCAGATTTATGGCCACCGGATGCAATGTCATCGCAGCAGACGCACTTAGAGGCCAAAGATACACCTTGCCCGTGAACGTCTACATCAGTTGGAATTGCCTTATGCAAGATTCTCTAGATGAACATAGAGACTTTGGTAGGCATTTTCTCGTGCTAGACCCATCTTGACCAGGCCTTGCGTAGGAGGGCTGCCTTGCTGAGCTACCACGCTGACTTAACTGAAAACACACCCGACGCAGTGAAAGGCCAGATACAGCAATCTGCTCCATCCGACAGGCAAAAGCCTCCCTGAAAGATAAAGTCTATAACATGCTGAGGGAGAAAGGAGAAGAGAGACGAAGGCGGGAGAGGCCCGTTCCGCCCAAGCACCTAGTTAACTGGGGTGGCAAGTAGAGATGCAGGGATATGAGACGTGGAATGATTGATAAGTAGGCCTATACCTGACCAATTGCCTGTCCAAAAGCTGTAGGATCCACTACCGATTTGCCAACACACATTACAATCCAGAACAGGTAGCAACGTAATCCGCTCCCACCAATAATAATGTCGAGCGGCTGATGAGGCATGTCAAACGTCTCAGTGGGCCCAATAAATGATTATGGATGTTTTAATGGGCGGGTAACCTTTCTCAACTATTGTATGTGGTGTGGCCCACCCAAGTCATGGATTGACTTGATTTTTAAGCCCGTGGCCCACCATGGAATGGTGCATCTGACTTATGGGGTAGATGTTCAACCTACATCACGGTGGGGTCCACACAGCTCTACTTCATGAGAAGTTTCATATATATAAAATCCAGCATACCAAATTCAAGGTACGTGTGTGTCAAAGAGTGGTCTAACCTTGATGTGCTTACTACCCTGATTTTTTACATGCATGTGCGCAGCACGGTTTATATAATTAGTGTGATGAATCTCTGGCACGTATGTGTGCTATGCAATGGGACCTGTCATGGGAATAATATTGAGCTAGGTAGGCAATATTTCCATAGGGCCGAATGTGTAGAGATCTCTCGTGCAGCCGATTTGGTGGGGCACTGCAATGTTTGAATGCCATCCAACCAGTCCATTAGCTGCGCCCTTGTTGTTTGGCAAGCCTAAAAATTGGACTGATCCAAAACTCAGGTGGGTCACACAACTTCGGTTAGTGGGCATTTATTTGCTGAAGAGCGACTACTGATTACGTTTCAAGTTATTCACTGAAGGGGTATTGAAGGTCGGGCCCGGGACAAGCAAACTCAAAATGTTTTAAATTGAACAGCTTAGTCCCCCATCAGTTCAAAATATGGTACGAAGACAATCCAAAGCCATGCCGGTTGACCACGGTCCTATTTCACTTCATTTTTAGGGTTACCTTTTATGTACACATGGCCCATGGTTTGGATATAGTTTCGAATGGGATCAAGATACATGTATTTCACATGTATATGGTGTGAGCCTGGGCCAGCTAGACAACCCCAACCTGATCAGCTTGAAATCTAGTCGAAGCTGTGGCCTGTGCAAAGGTTCGTTCCAGGGAACCGCGGTTGGTATAGTGGTGTGTTGGTTGCAGCTGATGGGCTTGTTCTTTTCTTGCTTTTGTTTCTTTTTCATTTGGTACGGTGCTGGTGGCCCTGTTGTTTCCTAGCTGTATAGTCTGGTTTCAGTGTTTATATGATAGCTGCGGCTTGAAGTTTTTTGTGGTGACGATTGCCCAGGAAGCTGCATGGGGTTTTGGCTAATTTAACAAAGTTACTGGTGGTGTGTTTCTAAAAAAAAGTCCTGCCCATTAAAAGCCCTAATTCACCATGATTATTGGCTTCTGATTGATGCAAATTAAGGAAATTTCCTACAGCAAACATTTCTGGATACATATACGAAAGAAATGTATAAAAATGAAGAGTTTTATTGATATTGAAATTCTTATTACATACCAAGCGTTGATATTGCACAAGCTCTTAATTATATTCCAAGGAACGTATTCCTGATTTCGGGAGACAGCATGCAATGCATGAATAGTAAAGCTTAAACATGCATTATCTTGGATAAGAAGGGTCGTTGGGATTGAGATCAGACTTATTTAAAAGTATTTTTGAACATTTTAAAAATAGCGATCTGATCTGTAGTCTCACATTCCAACTATTGTAATCGAGATTAGACTTGTTGGAAAATGTTTTTAATATTTTTGAAATGATAATGTCACCCCCTTATTGATGTAGAGTAGGTCGCAGGCAATTTCATGGCAAAGATGGACTAGAGAAGTCCCGATCGGAGGCGGAAGTGATCCGGACTATCAGAACCTTAAAACAGACATAAAAACCGGCTGAATGAGTTATTCGACGTACCATATATGATTTTGGGGTAAGAGAAGCTACTTTAGCCAACCAACCCTACTACGCAGAGTTTCCTATGCCAAATTTGCGAGATTCCATCAGATCGACGATCAAAAATCCATTTTATTTCCGTTTTTACTATTTATTGTAAGTTTTAGTTTGATCATAACTTTTGATCCATTGAGTTTTAGGAGTTGTGTCCAACATGAAAAGTGCTTGGAAAAATTAGAAGAATAACATGGTTAAGGCAAATAGGGCACTTGCTATTTTTGGCCGAAAACCATGAAGTCTAGAGGAAATCATGACCATCTATAAATAGTAAGTTTACTATTTATAGTAAGTCACGATTTTAGAGAGTTTGAGTTGGAGTTTGATTATGAAACTTCTTCATCAGGTTCATATCACTATTTAAGGGATTGTAAACTTGTTTTTATTATCAATCAATTTATTTTAGATTTTATAAGAATTTATTTCTATTTTCCATCTTTCCTTGTGGATTCGAGGAATCTCTGTGAGGAGTCCAAAGAAACTCTATGGATTTTGAGTAGTTATCATTGAGGAAGATGGTGCTCGAACTCCTCACGTCCATCCTGCGTTAGTTCGGTATCAGAGCGAGGCTTTCTCTTCGGATTTATGGCTTCTAACAACAAGTTGGGCGACATTCTCATGGACAGTGCTTTAGAGAACTTACCGTTAACGAAAGCGGCTTTCGAAGCAGCACAACGAGAGAATCGACAAGTCATGCAAGGGTTGCAGGCTACCATCAATTGCACGACGAAGGCCTAGGGAAGTTACGTGTTCATGGCAGTGATCCGCCCCAAGTAGGTGCTGGAACTCGTAATCACATTGATCGCAGGATGTTGCCAGTAGTGAACTACAGGATCATCCCTAAGGAGGTGAGATCCAACGACAAGGAGGTCGATGACCTGATCCTCCAATATCTCGGACAAGGTAGCAATCAAACAGATCGGACAAATAGAGAATTCAAGATGAGGGTCAATCTCCGTAGCTTCAATGACCAACTTCACTTCACATTAAGGATTTCCTTGACTGACTTTCTACAGTTGAGCGATTCTTCGACTATATAGAAATCCCTGAAGTGAAGAAGGTTAAGCTTGTGGCCTACAAGTTGAAGGGTGAAGCTTCAGCTTGGTGGGAGCAACTTCAAATCGCACGGACGAAATAGATGAAAACACATCCGCACATAGCAGCGGATGAAGTAGCTGCTACATGCGTGATTCCTCCCTAGCGACTACGATCATGTATTATTTCAACAATACAAAAATTGTCGACATGGTAGTCGGTCGATGAAAGATTACACAAAAGAATTCTACCACCTGGCGGCACGTGATGATTCGGTCGAAATTGAATCGCAATAAGTCGCCCAATTCAATGGTGGATTGCCTATGGTGATCCAGGATCAGGTCCAGATGCAGCCTGTGTGGACAATAAATAATGCAATCAAGTTGGTACTTGAGCAGAAGCATAGCTTGAGTGTCCCAATACATGAACCTTTCCTACCACCAGGGTCGTCGCGGTGGGTCCATCCCAGGGAACTTTATAGCCCAAAGGGAAATAACCTATAAGAACGCGCATTCAACCTCCTACACCTGCAAACCAAGATCAGGGAAGTGGGCAAGTTAGGCCCTAAATGGGTGTAACAATTGCTACTGGTTAGAGCAGGATCTTGAACCCCTATGGTCAGCCAAGACCCGACCATTACTATCGTTGTGGCCAATCCAGTCACCTATCAAACACTTGTCCCCGAATCTCACCATCAATGATGATAGTACTAAAAACGTTGATGAAGACCCAGATGTCGATGGAATAGATCACGTTGCACTAGATGAAGCGGACAAGACAGATTGGGTTCCTTAAGATCATGACGAGTCGTTCGTCATGAGGCGACTATTGTATGCACTAAGGAAAGAAGTACACCCACAACGACATAACATCTTCCAAATTAGGTATACGATGAATCAAAAAGTATATGATGTGATTATCAATAGCGGGAGAAGCGAGAACATCTCAAAAGTCATGGTGGAGAAATTGCAACTAAAAACGGAGCGTCACCCCTTCCCATACACGATTGGTTGGATTAAGAAAGTCAGCGAGATGAAGATAACTAAATAGTGTACTATATCTTTTTCAATTGGCAATAATTATAAAGACCAAGTAATATGCGATGTTGTTGACATGGAGGCTTGTCACATCTTACTTGGTCGACTATGACAATCTGATTGTAACGCCACTCATAAAGAGTAAGATAATGTATACATTTTCATCAAGGACGGCCAAAAAACCATACTAGCCCCTATGGATCCAAAAGAGCCACCCGAAACTTCTAAAGTGGAGGACCGTTTTCTCTTAACCATAAGGGACTTTGTGGAGGAATCTAAAGAAACAAACAAGCCTATGCATTAATCGTAAAGGGGGAAGGAACTCGAGCCCACCGTCATCATTAAGAAACTAAAACCCTTGCTGTATGAATTCAAAGAAATTTGGCCCGATGACCTTCTTGATGGATTGCCTCCCATGCGAGATATTCCGCGCCATATTGACTTTGTCCCTAGATCTAGATTACCCAACTGTCCTCACTATTAGATGAGTCTAAAGGAGTGTGATATTCTGTAAGGGAAAGTGGAGGAATTGATCTGTAAGGGTCTTATTCGAGAAAGCGTGAGCCTTTGTGTCGTACCAGCTCTATTAACTTTTAAGAAAGATTGAAGTTAGTACATTACAAAATAAGGAGCAAAGGCTACGGATAAAAACCGTAGTTAAAAATATATAGCAACAGTTATCGTCCATAGCATGACTGTAGCCATAGGTCTAGAAGATATGGCTATGAATTTAATTCATAGCTATAGATTCCAATGGCTACCAATATAATCCGTAGCAATACTTTCTGCAACGAAATGTACATATGGATATGGATAATATTTGTAGCTAAAAGTAGAACGAAATCCATAGCCACTCTATTAAAAAATAATAAAAAATAAATAAATATATAATAATGGTATCTCTTACCATTGCTAGTACATGCCCTTGATTGATCAACTCATCTAATCTAATACAAATAAAGACTTTATGGCTTACAAACCCATATACCCAACTAAACTAATACAAATAAAGAACAATAGAATATGAACATACGAAGTGATTCACACCCATCTTCCACATCACTTCACCTTGTAAAACTGTTAAAATAAAATTAATGTGTCCAGCAAAACACCACCACCCAAACATCACCATCCAACGGTCGATATTCAACATGGAAAAGCTCATCAATTGAAGTGGGGTTTGTTCGATGGCCCCTAGCATACAACCTTGCTTTCAAAGCCAAGAGTGTCTGCATGAGATTTGGACATCTATTAGAGAGTTAAAAAAATAAATAAATAAAGAAAAGAAAATCAATGGTTCCTATTTAACAAACAAATACCCATTAATAAGAAATCATGATGTCAAACTAATCTGATTTTGATGTACCATACCTGAAGTCCGGTCCACAGATTGGGCGGTTCATATTAAGCCTTTCATCCGCAAACAAATCTAAAAAGAAAGAACTGCAAGCTCAAAATTGTTAGAGTAAGAACATATAAGTACAACTCCAAAATTTACCTTTCTCCATGGGCCTGATAAATTTATTCCAATAAATCTTTCTTCATCTCTATAAATTTTTTTTATGATCCAATAGTGCAACTAGTTGTATAAGATCAATGAAATTACAAATTACACAAACATTAGTTATTACTTGGCTACTGTAAATGGTAGAACCCATCTAGAGTACACATAGCATGCATGCATTTCAACCAAGACCATTCAAACCTGTTGGCCCATTCTTGGATGGAGAACAACCAAGACTCGGTCAAAGAGTTTTTGAGAAGCTTGCCTGAGTCTTTGAGTCAACTTGTCTCAACTCGGTTTTGAGTCTAATCGAGTTATCATTTTTTCAAACTATCTCCACACTCGGCAAGTCCTATTCTGGATGGTTCAGACTTTAGAGTAATGATTGAACCTTTACATTATAATTCATTCAGATTGCCAACTTGGACAGCCATTGGTTGGATGGTTAGGATCATCTGATCTAAGTGATTCTTAAAGAACATGAGAAATTATTTTGAACCACCCTCTTTAAATGTAAATTTGATAAGACTAGCTAGCTAAACAGCAAAATTGCTAAATGGTGAATTTGATGGGGGAACAACTAAAAAATAGAAGTGCTAAACTTTAAAGTTCAAATCATGCAGTTACAGGCTAACAAAATGGCTAAATGTGTGACCAAAAGTTCCAAATACCTGGGGGGCCCCAAGTGCTTGGATTTTGTATATTATATCATCACCTGATGTGGCCTATGCAAACGGCAACAAAAAGAATGAAACACATGGAAACAGTTCCACATGAATTGGTTATTGTTCTCCAAGCAAGCTAAGGATTCCATTTAGTTAAATAGATCTTTGGTGTTGCCAGGAATTCCAACACCAAGGAAGAAGTATTCCAAACCCAAGATTTTATCTCCGGAAATCTGCAGAGTCAAACATGAGCTTTGAAGAAGAATATAAGAAACATGAACAATATATGACAACATATGCCCTGCATTTCAGTGCATTTGCTGAACTTACATTTAAACTCCCAGAAGTAACTGCTGCAAATGCTGTGATCCCACGTACTACTGACGATTTGGTTGAAAGAGGGCTTTGCTGTTCACTGGCATTGACAACTTTCTCATCAAAGTACAAGGCTCTATCATCTATAGCGAGGCAATAGTAGTTGAGCAAATATTTAAATTAACCTTCCAAAAAAAAAAAAAAGTTACAGAAAATACGAAGAAATACATGTGAAGGCACCATCATCTACATGTTTAATTTTAATTTATTTTGAATGGTAAGTCAGGCAAGTTAATAATATAATGATAAACCTTACAGAGTTTTGAGATTTCACATCTGTGAAAGGGTTGAAGGGATCGTACCTGTTAACTGATTGTTCTTCAAGGTCCTGCATAGTAACATCACTAAATGACCAATCTATCCCTTACAAAGGGGCAAGCAAGATTCGAGAAAATGACCAATCTACCAAATAAAAGCAGAGGTGCTACTAACTATTCCTCCAGCCACTAAATCCCGCTTAAGTCCCCTATATTTCCAAATATCCATGTTTATCATGGTGCTTCAATTGGATCCTCCATCCATATTACTGCCTCAAAACACATGGTGCATATACATATGGGTACACACACATTGGGCAGGGTTAAGACATGTTGTGGAGTAAGACAACTTGGCAATGACTTTTCATAATATTCCTTCTTGGACTGAGAATGTTAATTACCCACAATCAGATGTGTCATTCTAATTTATCTCTCCTCATGTTGGAAACTCATCCATTATCACAACTAATGTAGAGGAAAAACATATATAGTTGAAGAGAAATAACATTTTGTTTTGGAAAGAGAAGTTATATCCAAATGAGCTCCAATAAAATCAATTTAAACAATATGGGAGTAAGTTCTTAAACATATGTTCCTGCAACAAATGAGAATTATGTCTGTGGATGCACTGAGATTTTAACCATTTACTGAGGCAAGCAGTCCTAGTAATTGCATGTAAAAAATAATTAAAAGATATAAATAAAAAAGATAGAGAACCATCCAAATTGTGACCCTAAAAATTTACATTGACTTGATTACCTAGCTGTCCAGATTTGCGGACATTTAACTGACAGTTGAATAAAAAGCATCAAATGGTCCTAATTCAGCAAAAGGGTTCAGGAATCAAAGTCTAAATCCATTATACAAGTCTGAGTTTTGGGATTCCACCTATATACATTTGAATTCACAGCATGATCCTGACTGTTGATTTGATGGGCCTAGAGAACTTGCAATCCACCCTGATGGCTTACAATTTTCATCTTTCAAAGACAGAGGATGCAATCATTCAAACCTTAGTTACATGAAAATCCAAATGTAACTTCACTCATTGTCAACATCACGTGAGCCATGCATGTGCCAAAGAAATGGATAAAAAAACCTCCAGATTTCATATAGAATTTATAGTGCACATGTTTACTACTTGCAAGATGAAATACCAGAGAAGCAGAGATGACAGTCAATGCTATTCCAGATGCCATTGACAATTCACCATAAGTTAATCTGAAGAAGAATAATATCAACCATCAATTAGGACCATAACATGCCATTAAAAAAAATATGAAATATACAATTATGGGCCCAAATTACTGGTATTTAAATTCGACTCAGTTCACATACAGGTGCAACTCACCATTTAATGATCCAACTATTCTCTATGAGGAAAGAATCATAGTCATTCAATAATTGGCTTGTGAATGCACAGCCAAGATGAAAATCTAATGATGGTTGGTAAAATTGCTGGTATTTTTCTGTATAGGATGCTTTTGTCCATTGTCCATCAAGATCATGGTCCACCTGAGAAACAATCATCACTGGAAGGTTGGTCCCATATGTCTAGAATTCTTCTCTTCACTGAATGAAGTAGCTGGTAATTTGGGCCTAGTTTTAGAACACTTCTTAAGGAAATGATAAAGAAAGAAAAAATCACAATTAATATGATAAAGAGAGAAAAAACCTATAAATTAAAAGGAACTGTTAATTTGAAAAGAAGTTCTAATTAAGCCTTCAAAATCTAGCCTCTGTAAGAATCAAACCTTTAATTACCTTTGGCTAAGAATCCATCTTGATTGTAATCAGAGTTCAAGTAATTCCACTAGCATAAATGCCATTTATAACATCGTACTGCATACACCTCTCTCTCACAGAGCTAATAAAATGATGCTGTGGCAAAGCTCTAGCTGAAGGGAGTGAGTAATGCAAGGTAAAAAATGAGGGTTCACATGGCCCAAGCTACAGCTATGATGCACAATTTGTTTTTGGTTGTGTTTGGATGTGCCTATGAATTGGATTGCAAGCATTCAGTAGGAAATAGCCAAAAAGAGAGGTGTTTCATGACATATTCATAACGACACAACCGTCAATTTGCAAATACCCTTCTTTCAAATCCAAATTCCAAGTAAAATAGTTGCAATTTGAAACCTAGACCCCCGAAGATGAATGGTGTTTGGTTATCTCTACTTTATTAGAACAATAATTGCAATTTAATTCAGTGGTGCGTCCAAACATGCTCGAGCTGATTCAGACCCAAATTGCGTAACTGTATTTTAAAAAAGAAAAAGCCAGCAATGCTGCTTCGACATTCCCTCAATTTTAGAAATTTCAAGATATGGCATCATCCTCAAAAATAACAAGCAGGAGCTGTGGTTTATCTTTCTATTGGGATACCTACTATCATGAAAAAAGAACGGCTAAAAATTGGGTAACTGTACAAAGTCCACTTCTATACATTGCAAGGCCCTGTTTGAGAAAAAAATAATTGCAAAGGATGGAATGGATGCTGAACAAAAGCAAACAGTCAATGAAATCCAAATCAAGAGATATGGGGCTTCCTTACTGCACTACCATCCTGCATGAGAAGAATCAATTACAAATTGGCAATGCAAATAAGAGAAAGCACTGTCATCTTAGCATCTGCAACTGTTCTTCTTCTTCTTCTTCTTTTTTTTTTTAAAAAATAAATAAATAAATAAAATCAATTGATCCCCAACGCCATTGCTCTCCAGAAAACCCAACTCATCAAAAAATTAAAAAGAAAAAGAAAAACAACAAAAGAAACTTCCAAATTTTGAAAAATAAAAGAAAATATGACAAGGAAGACCCAAAAATAAAAAATAAAAATAAATAAAATCGGAAAATGAAAATGGAAGAAAATAGAAGAAGCTTTCTAATAACATAACAAAAGATCTCAAAAAAATACCACTAAAAAAAATAATAATAATAATACTGACCGTTGGATCTCTCTGTGTTCGATGTTACAGTAAATGAGAAGAATTCTCTGATCTCCCTCTCTCCTGCTAGATCTGAAATATGCCCAAGACAGAGAGAGATGGCGAGGGAGAGAGAGAGGGACAGGGACAGGGAGCGCAAGACAGCGAGAGAGGGAGAGGGAGAGGGAGCGCGCGAGAGAGAGAGAGAGAGAGAGGAGGAGAGGGAACGGAATCAGCGACAGGGGGAGAGGGAGCTTTCAGGGCTTACCGTAGAGATGCACGATCCAGGGGCGTCCGTGGGCGTTGCTAGAGTCGTGGCTAGAGATGGACGGTCCGTGAGGCTCACCGTAATGGATGTTGTTCATCCACGCCGTCCATTAATTTTCACTACTACATATAGCGCATGATCCCAAAATATAGGGATACGGAAGGCCCAAGTGGACCACACCACTCCTGAGAAATTTTCAACAATAGGAACTTAATCTCCATTATTTCCTAAGGTGTGGTACACTTGAGCCTTTAATCTGCCTATTTTTTTGGGCTCAGGCATAAAATGAGCTGCTAAAATGAATGGACGGCTAAGATAAAACATGTACGTTACGATGGGATGGATCCCATGTAGACTCTCATACGGCCGTCAGTCTTTACCTAGGGCTTATTAACATTTGAGTTAATTCGCAGTACAATAGCTACGGCTTACATCTGTAGCCAATAACCCTCATAGTCTGTAACTTTCGGCCCATTTTTTGGTAGTAGTGTATCAACAGTCAAACCACAAAAAAAATCACCATAAAAATACAGGTTTAATTTCCATACTACAACTGAACTATATGCTGGATATGCTTGAGGGCATAAGATTATTCTCTAAATTAGATCTAAGGAGCAGATACCATCAGATTCGAATTCGGTTGGGTGATGAGTAGAAGACGACCTTTAAGACCAAGTAATGATTGTATGAATGGATGGTCATGCCCTTCAGTTTTTCAAACGCGCATAGTACATTCATGAGGTTGATGAAGTTCTAAAGTCATTCATTCGCGGTTCGTCGTGGTTTACTTCGATGACATCTTGATATATAGTCAGGACGGAGCAAGCCATATGGAGAACCTCATGCGGGACCTTCCAGTGCTCACTGAAAGCAAGTCGTATCTCAATTTATTTTTTTTAAATGCAGCTTTTGACCGATAGTATATTATTTTTGGGATTTATCATGACATCCACGGGCATTCGAGTGGATGGGGAAAATGTGAAAGCCATCAGAAAATGGTCGATCCTAACAAACATCCATGAAATACGAAGTTTTCACGGATTGATGATATTCTATCGTCGGTTTGTAAAGAATTTTAGCACCATTGTAGCTCCAATTATAGACTACATGAAGAATGAACAATTTTAGCGGTAACAATTTCAGTGGAATGACGAAGCCGATAAAATCTTTGTTGAAATTAAACACATGTTGTCCACAACCCCGGTTCTTGTACTCCCTAACTTCGACAAACTATTCAAACTTGAATGTGATGTTTCCTATGTGGGGATTTGGAGAGTCTTGTCTCAAAAAGGTCGGCCGGTAGCCTTCTATGGTGAAAAACTTAGCAATACATGCAAAAGTTGTCGACATATGAGCTCGAATTGTATGCAGTGGTCCAGGCACTGCGGCATTGGTGACATTACTTAATTTAAAGAGAGTTCATTCTTTACACAGGCCATCAAGCTCTCAAATTCATTAATAGTCAAGCTAACGTGAATCGTGTGCATGCTAGGTGGATTTCATTTTTGTAGGAATTCACGTTTATGCTGAAACATAAGTTTGGGTAGCAGAACAAAGTGGCTGATGCACTGAGTTACCGTACAACTTTGTTAGTCACTATGAGCAGTGAGGTTGTCGAGTTCGAGCGCCTCAAGTTAGTGGACACTTTGGATGGGACAAGACGCAAACTCTTATTGAATAACGGTACTACTGGTCATAGTTAGTACGTGATGTGGGAAGAGCAGTGCAACGCTATCATGTTTGTCAGGTCTCTAAGGGGCATTCTCAGAATACGAGCCTCTATACACCGTTACCTATACCTGACGGCCCTTGGGAGGACCTATCGATGGACTTCAGTCTCTCATGAACACAACGTGAAATATATTTAGTATTCATGGTGGTAGATCGTTGCTCGAAGATGATGCACTTCATCCCATACAAGAAGACCCTCGACGCAACGCACGTGGCGAATTTATTCTTCAAAGAGGTCGTGCGGCTACACAGGGTCCTCAAGACTATCACTTCTGACCGCGATATGAAGTTCATTCGTCACTTCAAGCGAACTTTGTGGAACCAGTTTGGTACATACTTCAGTTCAGTAATGCCTACCACTCACAAACCGATGGGCAAATTAAATTATGAACTGCGCGTTGGGGAACCTCCTTCGATGTATTTCAGGAGAAAAGCCGAAGCAGTGAGATTTAGCTTTGTCTCAAGCGGAGTTTGCATTTAACAACATGATGAACCGCTCGATAGGGAAGTCCCCGTTCCAAGTCATTTACGGTCGAGTGCCTCGTCAAACACTTAACTTGGTCCCTTTTGTCCAAGCTCTCAGGCATGAGTGTTGCAGTAGAACATATTGTAGACAGGATCATGGGCATTCATGTAGAGGTCGAAGCCAAGTTAACGCCTCAAATGACAAGTACAAGGAATAAGCCGACAAGCGTCAACGACGAAAGGTGTTCGAGGTGGGCGACAAAATTATAGTCCATCTACGTAAGGAGAGATTTTCGACCAAGACGTACAAAAAATTGAAGAACAAGAAGATTGTGCTAGTACCGAACCTTCGAAAAATCAACGACAATGCGTACGTTGTTGATCTTTCGGATGATGAAGATCTAGCGTGCTTTCAATGTCGCGGACCTGACCGAGTATCATGAACCGAAGCAGGACGAGTTCTTTTGAAGTGGAGGGGACTGATGTAGAGCGGGTCACTGATAATTTCATGGCCAAGATGGACCAAAAAAGGCCCGATCAGAGACGAAGGTGATCTGGACCGTCAGAACCTAAAATGGACACATCTCACAAACCAAAATGAGTTATCCGACGTTCCATATATGATTTTGGGGTAGGATGAGCTACTTTAGCCACCAACCCTGCTATGTCGGGTTGCACACTCCAAATTTGCAAAATACCATTAGATCGATGATCAAATTCCTATTTTAATTTCGTTTTTACCATTTATAGTAAGTTTTAGCTTGACTATAACTCTTCATCTGTTGGGCTTTAGGAGTTGCGCCCAACGTGAAAAATGCTTAGAATAGTTAGGGGAACATCATGGTTTAGCTAAATCCATGCACACTAGTAGGAATCATGACCGTCTATAAATAGTAAGTTTATTATTTATAGTAAGTCACGATTTCTAGGAGTTTTAGTTGTAGTTTAATTCTGAAACTTCTTCCATGGTTTAGTATCCCTATTCAAAGGGGGTGTAAACTCATTTATTCATTCATCAATCAAATTATGAATTTTATCGAATTTATTTTCTATTTTCCTTGCTTTTTCCTTGTGGATTCGAGAATTCTCCGTGACGAGTCCAGAGAAGATCTGTGGGCCCATAGTTATCATGGAGGAGACGGTGCTCTACCTCTACACGTCCTTCCCTGTGTCAAGTTATTACTATATCACAGCCTTGCACTTGGGTTTGTATCAACAATAGTGCTATAGGGAGGTGTTACTCTCCCTTTCAGAAATACTTTCTCTTCTGGGGTTTGTGGCGGGGTCGTTTTTCAAAGAAGCAAAGGTTTGTTGCATAGGATGTAGGGGCTTCCATTGTAAGATCACCATTTGTCTCATGCTGATCAATACTTCCAGAGGGGAAATCGTTAGAAGGATAAATGGCCTGGGTTCTTTAATGGCATCCCTGCGAGCTAGTGGTCCAATCGAAATGAAGGCTGAAAATTAGGCCCATAGAGTTTAAGGGGTGCAGCATCACCGTTCAGATTCTATGCCTATGACACGTATGCAAAAGTGCGCACGGGTGCGCAAGTAAGAAGGTGGGCAGGTGAGCATTCCTCTCTCTCTATACATAGACCAAATCAAGGATAGATTAGATCATCCTATCGGTGCGATTCTTTCGTCTTATACCACAAAATGACTTGGTTACATCCGCTGATGAAATAGATATAAATACTTCATATTTCTTTCTTCTACAAAGAACCTAAAGAAAGTGAAAAAACAGAACTGCTTAAGAGGATAGCTCTCTTTTGCCAAAAAATAATAATTTATATTTTCATCCGCACCAAAATCCCTACTATTCGTCCTCTTCGTATGTCTTTTGTTCTAATCATCCCAGCCGTACATTCAGCCTCCTAAGCCATATAGAGTGCAAGATCATGTGAAATACATCGAACTGTTTGGGCGGCTGGTTTAGCACGAAATGCCTCCTCACAGCTCTCACACCCTCCTTCAATCTCTTATACTCATCTTCCGAAACTCTATTCAGTACTTCCTTCAATTTCGGGATGTCAGAAACAGACACCTGGACGGAGAATTTCTCCCACTGGAGAACATCGCTGAAGGGTAACACGTAGTGGTCAGATATGATGACCGGGACACATTCGGCGTAGATGGCCTCAACGACTCTAGGGCTTGCAACTTCGTAGCCACTTGGGCAGAGACAGAACTTGGAGCTGAGCATGAACGAGTAGTAGTCAAGACCTTTCGGAAGGTACTGGAACACACGGAGATCGTTATCTTTAGCCTCCCAGTGTTGAAGTAGAAGCGGCCGGATAGGGCCATGAACACCACCAGCGAAGAAGGCGAGGTGGGGTCGCGGGGCTTCGTCAGGTGGGGAAGAGATGAGCTGAGGGGAGAGGGCACCTGTGCGGAGGTTGATTTCGGGTAGGCTAACGTCCTTCCGCGGGTTGAAGCCTTCTGAGGTGTTGGCGTTACAGAGGACCCGAATGGAGTTATTGTAGAGAAGTGGATTGGCGCGTGAGGTGTACGGACCCTGTTGCATGCATGGGACATATTCTGTCACGTAAGTAATATGTAGATTTGTAGAATATGTAGATCACATTTGTAGAATATCCCACCTGTGGAAAAGGTCACAGCACCATGGTGATTTCTTACAAAAATTATGCTCGTTAGTACTCATATAGTGGTCTACACCCATACACATGCCCATTCCATCAGCCGTCCATATATAGATTTTGAAGTTTTGGCCCAGCCATCAACCTGATTATCATATCATCAGGTGATATTCATGGTGTGTTTTACCTTTCGCATAGAATATTGGAAGTTCTATCTGTGCCATGTTGGCATGAAAGAAATAGCGGTTGGCAGGAAAAGTGGATGGCTGCTCACATCTCCTGGCCATGTCTTTTTACCGTTCCAGTTTGAGAATGTTTAAGAAACATGAGACAATTGATGAGATTTTATCCCGTGCTTGACCGATCATGAGCCTCGCTCGACCGGTCGAGGGCTGGTGCATGACCAGTTGTGGAGTCGAGCCCTGACTTGACTCAAAGTCCAGCGACTTTAAGCTATTTTTCTCTAGGGTGCTCGACCGGTCGAAAGAGGTGCTCGACCGGTCGTGGGTAGCGCTCGACCGGTCGAGGACTCGGCTCGACTAATCGTAGTTACGCAGATTCATTCCGCGATTTTGTACGGATTGCGGATTTTTGAGTCCTTTCGCCATAAGGATGCGGAAGGGAGTTTCCTAAACTATAAATAAGAGATACCTAGGACTTTCTAGGTATGACAAGAGGGTTTTCTAAAGCTTTACAAGGGATTTGCTAAAGGGTTTAGGGCTATCAAAGGTGTGAGAGAAAGAGAGAAAGAGAGGAAACTTGTGGAAGGGAGGTTCTGCTCGTAGAGGTGATCTACTGTGCACTTGATATCTCAGCGCTTTTACGTCTTCGTAATCGATTAAATCTCTCCGTTTTCTTTTATTCTTTCATTGTTTATCCACTCCTGCATGAGTGAAGAAAGTTGTAACGTTTTACTTCATAGTGGATTATTGATCTGGACGAGGTTTCGTGGTTTTTACTTCTTTGAGGGTTTTCCACGTAAAAATCTCTTGTGTGGTGTGTGGTTTATGCTTTGATTTATTTCATTACTTTATTATTCCATAATTCTGGTTTGTTTCGACAGGCTAGATCCTAAGGTTTTGTGCAAGGCCCATGCACTGTAGGTACTACATGTGCACACGGACAATGTGGGTTTTGAACAGTTGAGCTGAAGGATACCCCAGTGAATATGGAGTCATCTTAAAGAATCTTTAGGAATAGATTATTCTATCGCTTGAATGGAAGCCAGAAAATAATTGGTTACGGTATAAATCATTATTAATTAGGATGGTCAGGATCTTCTAATCACAGAAACATTCTGGGAATATTTTATCCACGGTTGATCATATCATATCATTTCATATCAATGGTCCAGATGACAGTAACATGGGACCACTTATACATGTAAATGAATCAGGACCTTCCCAACCAAATTGATATTCTATCCATCATTAATCTCTAATGAATGCCACTTATCTTTTCACATGACTTTCTACTCAAAACTTACGTTGATCCAATCATCTGTCTTGCGTGGTCTATGCGTGTCTATATTTGACGTTGACCATTAATTGCTCATTTTGGTCTACACGTGTCTACATCACGTAAGCAATTGGTAAGAAGCTTAGGGTCGTCGGACCATATGTGGATTCTTAAGGCACGAATATCATGCGTACGTGTTAGACCGCACTTTATGAATGGTCTACATCTTGTCCATGTGTAGCGTGTTAGACCGCACTCAAACGAAAATGCCAAATTTTCGTGTTCCAACCAGTAAGAATAGTAGATCCTGGCAAATGTATATATTAGGCTGGTCTACTTGCCAGGTTGGGCAACACCATTTGACCCAATATGCCCATACACACGTGTTATCTACTTGTATCTTCTAAGGATGATCCTTTTTTTTTTTTTTTTTGGGTTAGCTTGTTAGTACACACCCATGTCAGTGCACACACTCCATGTTAGCCACCCCCCTAGCTAGGGATCGACACCAAGATCTCAAGTGTTGAAACGAGGTATCTCCACTCAGTCTGCCAGTTGAGCTACGGATCTTCTAAGGATGATCTAACTCAACATAAGGTTGTTGCCCATCTAATGGATGTATCAGCCTGTATTTCAAGATGAGTGATCTTTTAAGTGGGTCCTACCATTTGCATGGCTTGGAGATGTCTTTTATAAGTAAAGTATGTCTGTGGAAAACATCCACATGCATAACAATCTTTAGGTGCAATTATGTGAACAGTTAGAAGAAAAAAAAAGAAAAAAGGTGATAATGTTTGGCCTGTCAGGTAGGACTGGAATTCTCTATGACATATGTTTTACTAGGTGCATACCACAAGCTCCGTGGGTTCACCATGCTCTGCTCTATCCATCAAATTATGCTGCTAGTGTTGTTTGGCCTAATGGCCAAAATGAATATCTGATCCATGACTCAGGTGGGCTATACGACATGGAAAAATGGAGGTTGGATCCATACCATAGGTTTATTATAGATGGACGCCACCATTGTGTGGAATATTCCATCCCAACCATTCATTCGGTCCATTTCAACATGCTGAAAATGCATTCCAAAAATTAGCTCTATCCAAAAGTCAAGTAGGCCATACCGTATGACCTTAAAGGTTTTTTTTTTTTTTTTTTTTCAAATATTTGAGCGTTGATGGTGCCTCCGTGGTTAAAATCGAGTTGGGATATCCGTTAAGTCTCTAGACCTTAGTAATTTCTAGCCGAGTTTGAATAGACCCAAGTTAAATAAGAGCATTTACATGGATAACTTATCTTATGGATGGATCAAATCACAAACATGTGCCACTTTGATACACGTGTGGTGTGTAAACATTACATGGATGTGGCTCATCAAACCTGGCTCCCTTTTAAAATGATTAATATACATTTCACGTGTGTATATTACTATTAAGCTAGATTTAACCTGTCCTGATATTAAATGGGTTAAAAAAAAAAAAAAGGTTCAAATACGGCAGACCTGACCTGAACACGACTAGACCTAGTTTCAATACGGGTTCAAGATGGTGGTCGACCCAAACCCAACCCTATGTCTAAATGTGGCCATTTGAAAATTGCAGACCGTCCGTTGGACAGAGGCACGGTTGGGTTAATCACATGCATGCAAGGAGGAAACACACCCGGCACATGGCAGCACATGAGGAACATAAGATTAAAGAAAGGAAGGAGTACTGACCCAGTCATGGCAGGAGAGCATGAAATGATCGGCGCCTTGGGTTCGGTTCCAGTAAGGGTATTTGGAAGAGATGACGTGGACGTAGTCGGAGACGAAATGGTGGAGGGGAGATAAGTCGTGGGAGTTGGGCTGGTACAAGAAGCTCACCATCATTGTCACGCTGAAGGGCATGAAGTAAACATGCGCTCGACGTGGATCGTTCGTCCGATACTCGCTCTTTCCCAGCTCTAGCTCGTGTATGAACCTTCCCTCTGAAGTGTATATGTTCTTGCATGGCCCATCGTGGACAAGTGGGGGCTCCCCTTCGCCATACACGTACACCTTGAACCTTTTCTCCATCTCCATGTAGCTCCTGTGTTATGGTGTGATGTGATGTGACACCCAGATGTTTGGTTATTTTACATAAAAGAAAAAGCAAACCAATAACTATTCCTACTTAAAACGGCATTTTTAGATTTTCTGCTTGCACAAACGGAAAATTCATGTTTGGTGCAATCTAAGTAGGTCGCATAATCGCACACTGTATTTAATATAGTAGTGCTGACAATATAAATGATGAGGTGGATGGATCACACTACAATGCAGGATAACATAAATTTTCTATTTGTGGTAGGTAGTAGATTCGAATTCTTTTCTTTTTGGAAGCGAGCCCCTGGCCTCACTTGAGACCGTGCAGCCATTACTACTAGGGACTCAATTTGATGTGTATTATATATTCACCTATTCATTCATTTTTTACATCATTTTAGGGCATTATCCAAAAATTGAAGCATATCCTATTATCAGGTGGACTATACCATAGTAAACAGTGGTGATTGACCATTAATAGACTGAAAGTTTTGGACCCAGCTGATATTTGTTTTTTCCCTTGATCCAGGAATATGCGACCTTATCAATAGATTGGATGGCAAATAAACACTACATAAACATTAAGTTGCACCCTAAAAAGTTTTTAATAGTAGGGTCTCCTAGAGTATGGTCCACTTGAGATTTGGATATTCTTCAATTATTTCAGAAACATGCCGTAAAATGATATGGAAAAATAGATGGATAGTGTGGATACATAATACATACATTAAGGTGGGCCCCATGGTTAGGGTCGCACCGTCTTGTGTGAAAGGCTATTCCTCGGCTTATTCACCTACACATTGAAAAGCAAATTTACTAAAACACCTATCACTATGGATATCCCTAGTGGCACAGCTCTCTTGTGCCTACTACAATATTTGTGTTTTTATCCTGTGTCCATTGATTTTGCTAGCTCATTTTAAAGCATGAGCCCAAAACTGAGGCAAATCCTAACCTCAAGTGGACCATGCCAAAAGAAACAATGGGAATAATGATGCCTACAATTGAATCCTTCCTAATGCCTACTGTGATGTTATTTGCCATCCAACCAATGTTCACAAGGCTACACATACCACAAATATCAGCTTGGTCCAAAACTTTTCCAGCCTTTGTGAAGTTTTCAATGGCAGTCATTTAATCCCCGTTGTTTCCTGTGATTTGTTAAAACTTTGGATTTGTCTCAGTTTTCATCTTATGCCCAAAACTAAGCTAACAAAACAGATGGATGATATCAATAACACATACATCGGGTAAGCCCTACAGAATTGTGCATTGGGGATATTGTAGCGGGCAATTTGCTTATCCATTTGCCAACCTAGTTCTAGACTAGTTAGGGTTTGGGCACCGTCCATACTTGGCTCGAACTCCCTCTGCCCATAATGTGGTGGGATTTGATTGGACAATAAGTTACTTTAAGAGATGGAGCCCACTTAAAGGGTGTTCGAAAGTTGTTCAATCAAGTAGATACTTGATTGGCCCATGTCTGATATGATGGTGGCATTTTGTCCAATCAAATCCCATGGCATGGCAACCAGGGCAGAGAGAGCACGGTGGCAATACCCAATTTGCATTCTTTTAGACTATAGACTGTGTGGGGCCACTATATTGTGTGTATATCATCCATCTAACCTGATCTGCACTATAATGATGGATGCCTCAAAACAAGGCCTATCTGATAATTAGGTAGGCCACAATTGAAAACAACCCCAAAACCTCTAAATTCCCTTCATGGCCAATGCTATTTGGTTAGATCAACCTGATTCTGTGGCATCCAACTTTCCCAGTGGAAATGGACCTTGATAGACTGGTTGGATGGCTACACAAATCCAATAGGCCACATGTGCAATCCTTCAAAACACATTTTCACCATGGATCCTAATCATCAGTCTAATCTAAGACTTTGGTGGGCCACCCCATAGAGAATTCGGTAAAATTATACCTAAATATCTAAATTCGCGTTGTGTGGTCCACATATCCTGGTGTATTGCGTTAGAAGAGTGGGTTGGATGACATATACACATCAAGGTGGATCCTACACACTATTTAAATGATTTTAAGGGTGGGACTGTTTATCTCATCTGTTCCCTAGGGCATAAATCAAAGTTTTGAATCTGCCTAATATATGGGCCCCGGTCCAAACAAATTTCCCATCTGACGAAGGGGGTGAATCTCATTTGAGTGTTTTAATTCATCCGGTCAATGAATCCTCGCTTCCCAGCATGAATGGATGCAAGCTAGGGGTAGTTTTTCATTTTCAAAAGTAAGCATAGGCATGCTTGTTGTGTGGTGGAGAACAATTGGAGAAAAGAAACTGGGTGTAGAACTTCCATGGCTCAATCATGATGTATGTGTCGGATCCACACCCTCTCTAATTTTTCATATTGTTTTAGGATATGAAACAAAAAAGATAAAGATCTAAGGCTCAAGTGGGCCACACTATAGGAAACAATGGGAATTAGATGTGTACTGTTTCAAAAATTTTAGGTCCTGATATTTGCTCTTACCTTTCATCCATGTATGTGCAACCTTATAAAAAGGTTAGATGACAAATAAACCTCATCCTAGACCTTAGGAAGGTTTGAACACTAGCTGTTCAATCTCCACTACTTTCTATGGTATGACTACTTGAGATTTGGATGTGCCTCGGCTTTAGGCTCATACTCTTAAGATAATCTGAACAAAAAAAAAAAATTGATGTATGGTGTAGATCTAACACAAATCATGGTAGAGCCAAAGAAGCTTCACATGTTGTGTTGTGTAGTAAGCAATTTATTCATGATCAGAGAGGCAATTGGTATTTTGTGAGCTCGTGTCATCACGATGACATAGGCTTTTCAAATTATTTACTTATTATTTTATTTAAAGAATTTGGATCCTCTGCTTGTGACAAGCAAGAAAATCCTACCTTCCTGCATCATGATTGGTCGACGACATTAATGACATTGTTAGCACTGCTCTATTAGATAGTGTATGATGATGTGGTCCAATTAAATTGCAAGCAGAGGATTGGGATTCTTTTTTAAATGGTAGCGAAGTATGATAGCAATCAAGTATGCCTTCCCACTTGGGCTAAGTCGTGTGAGTTCCCGAAAGTCGTCTCTCAAAGTGTTGTGATAGGAATCAATTAAGTATGCCGTCCCGCTTGGGCTCAAGTCTTGTGAGATCCTCAAAAGACTCTCAAAGTCTTGTGGGATCCGGATTCTTTTGAGGTGATAGTGGGATTTGACTGGGGCCCACTTCTTATGACGTCCGTCTGGACCGCACGCTCGTGATCTGGTAAAGGGAGTTGGCTATGGTGAGTCTTCTGACCGTCATCATGGGAGAGGTCCTTTAGCGATCATAGCATGGTCATGCATGTATGTGGTCGAATGATTGCATGGTCGGATGATCCAGACAGTTCATTTGTTTACAATTGCAACGGATGGGCCACAATCTAAAAACTTCCTCTTATTGGACCATCTTACTATCCAATCACTGGCTCTCTACCAACGGTGAAGAACAACGACAGCCTACCGTCCAAATCCAAACAAGGAAAAGTCAACTGATCAGATGGCTAAGGTGGTCTGATCAGCATCATATTTGCATATTATACCATCTATGGTTGGTCCAACAAGATGGACAGAGTGGACTATAGGTGCAGCCACGTGGGCCCACCGCCCGTCATGTGCCAATCAACCAAGCTAGTCAGCTGGAAGGCAAAAAGAAAACGAGAATAAAATGCAGGGATGAACGTGAGGAGGTCGATGACCATCTTACGGATAACTACTTACGGAGACTTTTCGAATTCAGAAGTAAAAAAAATAAAAAAATTAGAAATAATATTTTAGAAAATTAGTAAATTGATTGATGATCAAAAATGTTTTTCAGAAATAAACTATAACTAAAACTCCTATAAATCGTGACTAGTTTTTGGCCAAAAATACTAAGTGTCCTATTTTGGCTTCACCACGCTGTTCTCCTAATTATTCTAAGCTAGGCACAACTCTTAAAGCCCATTGGATGAAGAGTTATAATCAAACTAAAAATGAAATTAAAATAGAAATTCAACAGTTGATGTGATGGTATTTCCTAAATTACGCCTGGCAACCCTCATTGCAATTTGGGTGGCTAAACTAACTCGTCCTACCCTGGAATCATATAGGGTACCGATAGCTCATTTTGGTATGCGAGATACGTTTGTTTTAAGTCCTGACGGTCTTCTGGTCCATCTTGGCCGTGAAAATGTCCACATCACCCTCAACATCAAATACCAAACAGTTTTTCCTATTTACAGCAAGAAGATCCGGATTCAAACGAGAAAACCACTTTGAAACGTGGAACTCAAGGTGTAATAAGCAAGAACAGTCTAATGCTTTGACACGTGGCAGTGCGTAGTAAGCAAGTCTTGCTTTTATCAGTGTGGCCCACCCATATTCAAGAACCACTTCTGTGATCAATCAAGTGCAAGAGAACACGGAGTGCGCATGTACGGCTTACGCGTGAGATGGAAAGTTCTTTTCTTCAATGCATATCTAACCACTGGTTTAGAAGCAAAGCAAGAAGCTTTTATTTATTTATTTATTTATTTTTAAAGGCCGAAAGGAATTTTTCTCATTTCTCACCTGTGAAAAGCTGCAGCATTTCGATAGATTTCGCTGTTGAAGGTCCCATCTTCACCGTTGTTTGACGACCACGAGATGTTCCCTGTCGAAGCAGCTTTACGAATCGATGCTCGAGCTCTAGCCAATCCTTCTTCCAGCTCCTCCGCTATGCTGAGTTTTGCGATTTTCTTCTGCAAAATTTTATAGAATTCATGAAATACAAAAGCAAACATCTATTATAGAATGACATTTGGGTCATGCAACATAACACTTTTGTAACAATTTTTTTTTCAACCATCTGATATTAACCAACTTATAATATCTTCAAAATTAGCACTGCAGTAACCTTTATTTATTTATTTATTATTTTGGGGAGGGTACCTTAAAATGAGCTTATTTTAAATCTCTCCCGAAGGCTGGCCAAGGCTATTAAAACAGTCCTTAGGTAAGGTTTCATAAAAATGAGTTTTGGCACACATAATTGAGTTTGGTGCATGTGTTGATGATCTACACTGTCTAGTTGAAGCACCATTTATGATCATTGAGTCTTCAGGTGGGTCAATACGAGTGAAATATAAACCATTAAGCAACTTAACCGAAGATATAATTAATGGTGTTACATTTCACCCATCAATACCACAAATGATATATGGTTGCCCAAATACTGCAACACGGACTCAGGGCAGAACAAAATCAAAGTAGTGTATTTTGTCATGCTAATCCATGCTTTGTGTATCACCCAGCCCTCAGAGATCCACTTCTTTCATTTTCTGAGTCGGACAGGGTTGTTTTTGTGCAAGAAAGAATCACCTACAAGGGCCTACACTACTATTTGTTGGCCCGCGCGCGCACACACACACACATATATAACGTAGCTAACATGAAGAAACATGCAATAGAGTGATATAAACTAAAAATGAAAGAAGACTGGCTTGAGGTAAAAAACCGCGCGCCCTGGTGATTCAACACCCAATGGCAATCAAGCCTCATTCAACCATTGATCTTATATCAAGTTTCCTTCAATCCAAACCACTCTTCACTATTTGATATGTAGGTTCTTCTTTTTTTTTTTTTTTTTTTGCCCCAAGGTATATTAAGGAGAGAGATGGAAAATAATTATTTTAATACATCTTGTGGCTAGAAAAGCCAGAACCGCAAGTAGTGGTGCGGGCACCTGCAGGTGATCCATTCTTGTTTTGTGCATGGACATCTACTTGGTGGGCCTAACAGATGGATGGCCCAGATATTCCACAAGAATGGCATGTTATTATATGTAGAAGCTTGTACTTGGGTCGGATTACCAAAACCCCAGCCTACAAGTAACTTAACAGAAGTGTAGTTTGAAAACCGATAATATTTCAGTAGAGAAGGAAATTCTTACAACATAGGTGGGCGTTTTGGATGTGGAGTTTTCCGATAGAACGGCTCGGACTTCTTGAGAGCGTGCGAGCTGGGTCTGGAATTCGAACTTGGACGAGAGGAATTCAAAGTTCCTTCTGTAAGAGCTGGAAACTGGGCTCGGGTGGTTGGAAAAGAAAAGAATCATGAATAAGGAAAGGAAGAGAAGAAGGAAAAGCATCGGCACGGAAGAGGAGATGCATGGGTTCTCCATTTACTGACAGAGAGTGCAAAGAATCAACGCTTTCTTCACTCTTCTCCTTCTTATCTTCTTTTGTAATGGGAATGGAAAAGGGAAATTCCTTTCTTGTTGGTGAGAAATCGTTTGGTATTATTCGTTGCTTGAACTGGTCCTGGAATTACTCTTTTTCTTCAAGAGAGGAATGAATATTATCTGCTTCAACTCGAATTCTCCTGAGATTTTGAGAGAGAGAGAGAGAGAGAAGAGAAAAGTAGGAGGCCTGAAAAATGGAGAGAGGGAAAGAAGTACTTGTTGTGTAGAAAAAGGTTGGGAATTCTCTAACCCAACTTTACAGAAATGGGTTTGGTAAGGTGGTAGATTTACGAATGTATTTTGTATAGTAGCTGATGAATGGTTTATATCTCTAACATGCGTCCCATCGAAAGGTCAGGGTGAGATCCCGATTGTATGAGAGCCCCAGTCGCTGATTGACGTTCCAGACTTTCAGACACGTGCATCACTTGTATACCACGCGACCTAATAGCGTGAAAAAATTCCATGCTCCAGGGGCAGGACGCGGATTGCGTACTACACCCGCCCGTCCCCAGCTCCGAACGGGCAGTTATGTGGGCGGGCCCACCGTGATGTATCAGTACATCCAAGCCGTCAATCACTTTTCTCAGATTATTTTACGGCAGATCCAACAATCAAGTGTACCACACCAAATAATAAGCTTGGTTGCGTTAAAATGCACAAAGCATTAAAGGTAAGTTGCATTAAATGCAATAGTCATCTGTGGTGTGGTCCATTTGACTGTTGAATCTACTTCATTTTTGTTTGGATGCCTTAAAATAATATGAAAAAAGGGATAGACAGTTTGGATGTACAGATACATCACGGTGGGCCCGCCCATAGAAACTGTCCGTCGGAGCTAGGGACGGGAGGGGGGGGGGTAGTACCCAATCGGACACGGATTTCTGCGAACGGCGGATTTCCTGCGAAAGCCTTCGCAGGCAGGAAGTTCCTGCGGAAGATTCTATGTAGGGCCCACTACGATGTTTGTGAGAAAGCCACTCCGTTCATCCGTTTTTCGAGTTTCATTTTAGGAACATGTGACCAAAAACGAGGAGGATCAAAAACTCAAGTGGGCCACATGAGAGGAAACAGTGGGGATTTAGGGACCACCATTGAAACTTATATGGCCACAAAGTTTTGTATTAGTTTAATTTCTTGGCTTTTTCACTTCATCTCGGTGAAAAATGACCTTATAAAACGGTTTGAATGAATATAAACATCAGGGTGGATCCTAGGAAGGTTTCAATGGTAGGAATTCCGTCACCGCTGTGTTCATCTAGATGGCCAACTTGAGTTTTAATCCTTATCATTTTCGGTCTCATGTCCTAAAATGAGCTCAAAAAATAGATGGACGGGTTGAATTTCTAACAAACATCACAGTGGGGCCCATTCAAAATCCTTGCGCAGGAACTAGGGGTGTACACGGGTTGGGTCGAGCGAACTGGCATCAGCTCATCCAGGCCCGTTCAACAGCCACAAGGTCCGAACCCGACCAGGCCAACATCTCCAGACCCGAACCGGGGCCCGGGCGAGGTTCGGGCCAGTTTCGAACCTTCGAGTTCGGGCCAGTTTCGAACCTGAGTTCGGGCCAGTTTCGAACCTTACAACAAGTTCATGGAAAGGGCTTTGGCAGGTAATCCGGTCCATTAATTTACAAGGCCCTCGATCAACGGTTTAGATAGTTGAACTATAGACTCCACAAAAAATCTTCTGGCTGAAACATTCAATTTTCTCCCGGTGACCATACTGCCCAAAACAAATGGGTGACTAGAGAATTTGTTTTAGCCGTTTATTTTTTTATTTACCTGTGGCCAACCTAAGTTGTTTACCGGCCTGATTTTCGAATCAAAAGATCTAATTAGTACATCCAACCGGATGGAACTAAGATTTATTTTTCTAATCCATATTAAGACAGAAATGTGGCACATGTGTTTCACATCTAGGCCAGTCCTTATTGGGTCCCACTTTGAACATCCAATGGCCCAAAAAATAGGATGATGACTCACCATCAGTCATTATTGATTTTCCACCATTGATTCTTCTGGTAGAAATGTGGCCCAACTGATAAGTGGGAAACAGGGCTAGCCCACCTGATGACTGACCTAGATCTTGTACACAGGACATTTGTCATGTGGCAAATCATCTTCACAATCTTCATGAAGAAATGTTTGATACTCTTGCAGAGTGAGGATGGGACATGAGCAGTTAGAAATACTTAGAAATTACATATCGGCTTTAAACCTTTCAATTACAAGAACTAGTTTTATATATATATATATATATAATATATATATATATATAATATATATATTATATATAGATATATATATATATATTTATATATTATATATATATCATGAACCGGTTCGACCGAGTCGGGTTGGGCCGGGGCGAGTCGGGTTTCGAACGAGTCGGGCCGAATTGGGAGGTATCCGAACTCGGCTTGTTGAACTCAGTTTTGGCCTAGAAAATTGGCCCGTCCTGACTCGAACTCAGTTCCGGGTCAGGCTGAGTCGGGCTTTTTTGAACCGAGTCGAGCGAGCTAACCGGGCTTAGCCCGGTTTGTGTACACCCCTAGTAGGAACTTATGCTAAAGGCTTTCGCATAAAATCCGCATCCTGGAAAGCCTTTCGCAGGAAGTTCCTGTGCAAGGTTTTTGTGTGGGGCCACTTAGATGTTTGTGAGAAATCCAACTCCGCTATCCATTTTTAAACTCATTTTATGACATGAGACCAAAAATGAGGAGGATCCAAAACTCAAGTGAGCCGCACGAGAGGAAACAGTGAAGATTTAGTGACCACCGTTGAAATATTTATATGGCCATAAAAGTTTTGTAACCGTATAAGTTTTTGGTGTTTTCATTTTATCTTAGTGAAAATGACCTTATAAACGGTTTAGATGGCAATAAACAGGCAAGGTGGAGCTTATGAGGTTTCAACGGTGGGCATTACTTTTCCCACCGTTTCATCTCCTATGGCCCACTTGAGTTTTAGATCCTCCTTATTTTTGGTGGCATATCTTAAAATGAGGTCAAAAACGGATGGACGGATTTGATTTCTCACAAACATCGCAGTGGCCCCACCGAGAAACCTTGCACCGGAACTTCATGCTAAAGGCTTTCGGAGGAAGTCCGCGTTGCAGTCGGGCATTGGAATTTTCTGGTTTGCAAATGTGAGTGTTGCACGTGGAAAATATTACGCGCACACCACATGCAGCGAGAGACTTGGTGTGCGTACATATCTCCCTCCTACCAATATGGAGGCGGGAATTCCAACACGCATTTTGAGTGCGCTTACGTAAATTTGAATTTTTAAAATGCTAGTAAAAAAAATAAAAAATCTTCCACAAAAAGATATCTCCAGGCAAAATCTTCCAAAAGAAAAGTACTAATATATATATATATATATATATATATATATATATATATATATATAGAGAGAGAGAGAGAGAGAGAGAGAGAGAGAGAGAGAGAGGAGAGAGAGAAGAGAGAGAGAGGAATGCTCCGCTGAACACCAGTTCTCACAAGTTATCATTGGAACTCAAAATCTGAACCGTCTACCCACCTGATCCAAAAACCCCATGAAACCTCTATAGCTCAAATTTATCCTAATCAAAACTTGGTGGGCCATGATGAAAAAGAAAAGCATATCAAGGGAGAGAAAACATTTCCTTTTACCATGGCTCACCAAAGTTTTTTAATTGAGATAAAAGTTGGGCCTCGAGGGTCTCAGGAAGTGCTGTATAGGTGACAATTCAAATTTTAGACTCATATCATCGAAAATAAGTTCTTTAAAAAGTTCTCACGAGAACTCATGAGAGCGGGTGCGCAACTTAGCATTTCTTTGTATGTATGTATTGTAAAAATTTTTGGATATGTAAATCTGTAATTATGGAAATTCATAATTTTAAAAAATAAAAAAAATTAGAAATTTGAATAAGGGAGAATTTAGAAAACTTATTTGATTCAAGACGCGACAAAAGTCACTTGGCTTGAAATTGATTTGTCCTCCTTTGGACGATGTCCGTGGTGCAACAGGAATACTAGAAATCAATCTCCAGGATACCCTCGAATGTTGTTTCGTCATACCGGCGCTGTAACATCCTGGATTTTCACTGTTTTGGATTTCAAAAAATCCTTGAATTTTTATTTTATTTTATTAATTAACTTATAATATCACTTAATGACCATTAGCACTCAATGTTAGTTTATACAGGGGTGGTACCAGTAAAGAACCACACAAGTCCGATTAATCAGCCGTAGGAAGCCAACGAATCCGCCCGAATCTTAACTAATAGACCAAATCAACCCCGCTACTCTTTTGGCCTGAAACCGATGGTTTAGAGTAATCATGACCAAATCTTCACTTTCACTAGTTATAAATAGACCACACTATGAACATAGTTAATCCAAACCCTAATCATTTTCCACGAGAATTCTCATTACCAAATTCATTCTAGAAATGCCCCGATTTTTCCAAACAGCTCTAAACCGATCGTTGGCGGGCCACTAGTTCCAAAACTATAGAATAATGTCCGTCTTACTGGGCTTGACGTCCATCGCGGGAGTCGGACCTGGTACTGTCTAGAACGGTTAACTTGAGCCGAAGGATGAGTGCATGAGAAGTGCAAATACCCTAAAGAAAGGAGTTGAAACTTAAGTGAATTGGGTCGTCCACTCTTTTGCAAAGTGAGGATTTCGAACCGTCGGTTTATGGCCAAAATTCACACGTGGAGTAAGGATATTTTCCTGCTCATATTCGTATAGCCGCGGCCCCAATCGACTATCAGTGACCATTGAACAACTTCTAATCATATCTATAGATTGGTGCGTCCAATTGGCGGGCTAATTGTGTCTATACGTAGATCATCACTAGGGCCAACTATCCAATGTAGGTATCAACTCCTACAACCCTATAGTGGGCCCTAGAGGCTAGAAAAACCCTCCTATAGGGTTAGTATAGTAAAAACCCCAACACTTGGGGCATTGACACCAAATCTGGCATTATAAATGGCCTCATTTGGGGCACCCCTCATCCCATACGATTTTTCATTTCAAAGGGGAGAGAGAGAAGAGAGAGAAGAGAGAGAGAGAGTAGAGAGAGAAGAGAGAGAGAGCTAGTGAGAGTGAAGAAAGAGAGTGAAGGTGAGATCAAGGGTGAACCATAGATCGATGTGGCCTAAGGAAACCCAATCTTGCAACTCCCTATCCCTTCTCCAAAGGAAAACCCTACACCACAACCACAAGAATCGTTCTGTTGATCGTCTAGTAAGATCCCTCATCCATTTTCTTGAAACCCTTGTGTTGAGAAAGGATTGACATGGAGTTCTAACATGCACGTGCTTGCTTTAGGGATTCCGGCCGATCGACCTCAAAGCCCTCATTCCTAGGTCGTTTCTAAGTCTTCAACGATCCATAGGTGTGGACTATTATCCTTAGGTGGCCTAGCACCAATTATAGTAGGAATTTAATCATTTCGTTTGTTTGGGATGTTGTATTGAAGAATCTAGAGGAAACCTATGAATGATATGTATGTTGAAAATGTATGGATTTGCATGTTTAGTTCTCATTTAATGGTGATTTTGCTTTCACATGATTTAGTATATGGATGATTACATGCTCATGTTGGTTGATTTTTCTCATATGTGTTGCTTCATAGGAGTTTAATGATTTTGTTTGTTGGGATGTTGTATTGAAGAATCTAGAGGAAACTTAAAATGATATGTATGTGGAAATGTACGATTTGCATGTTTAGTTCTCATTTAATGTTGATTTTTCTTTCACATGATTTAGTATATGGATGATTACATGCTCATGTGGTTGATTTTTCTCATATGTGTTGCTTCATAGTGCGTATGATTCATTACCCTTGGGTATTTGATCCTTGAGGTGTAGAAAGTGCCTAACTTCCTCCCTAATCCACACCACTCACATGCACCTTGTTCATGTGATGATGTAGCTTGCTTGTTAGGAGTATTTGAAATCGTATGAAAAGATGTATGCAAACATGATACTGTGTGTGCTAGTTGATAACCTTGATGGTAGGCATGTTATGAATCGTCCTCAAGCCCTTGGGGTTGGTCAGGAACATGAGGAGAGACGGTAGTCCCATCGGTAGGACTATGTTAGGGCTAGACCCGTGGGTTTAGGCAGGTGTGTACGGGTAGCAGTAGTTTGACTACATGGGTCCCTTGTACTCGATGTCGCTCGTCGTGTGCTTGCCTGACTCGTGCGGTCTAGCCTACTTACTGACCAACCTTGTTTGTTAACCCTATTTGCTCACATATGTATGGAACCTGGAACACCCTACAACCATAGTCGCCCATCGATAACTAAATTGAAACCGATCCACCCCCTCGTGAGTCGGGCATGGTGGAATGGGACACTGTGTCCGAGCTGTCGGCCTACGCTGGGGTGACGTGCCTCCTCGTAGTGACTGCGAGCGATCCTAGTTCTCAGTACTCCCCATGTGCTTAAAGTCGGGGATGGGGAACCCGACGGGATTAAGGATCGTAGGGTCTTGACCTCACACGTTGGGGGGTCTTGGCCTCGCAACCAGCTAAGGGCATTGACGCGTGGGGTGTATCAGATTTCCCAACCTGCTGGATGAATGGACTTAACTAAGAACTCAGCTAACACGATCACATTGCATCGCACTAGTTAGGGTGGCGACTCGGCAGTCAAGGTCACTCTGAGGGAGTGTTGGTCATGCACGATCGTTAGATGGAGTCGCTCGATGGAGTGTTGTGGCGAGGATATGCATCATATCATCCATCATACATTCGCATAATAAGATTAGTTAGGTGTTTATGATTGATTGTTTTTCATTAAATTCATATTATAATTGATGCTTGTTATAACTTGAGACTAATAACACCCACTAAGTTGATCACTTACTCCCACTCTGGGACGGTGTTTTAAAACACCAACCAGACTCTTCCATAGCTGCAGGTGACGAGGAGTTCGAGGAGTCTATCGACGCGAGCTTAGACGAGGAGGACGAGCTGTCACGCCCCAAACTCGGAAACCGGGCTCACAAAATTCCTGATCGCCGAATCTGGCACCGACAGCTTCCGTAGAACCCCATTCTCGGCTCATAACTCCCTTCGCCAGGTTCCGATCATGGGATGCTACGAGGAGGATTTTCAAGATCAGTTTGAATCGTGATAAGCATAACCAAAGGCATAACTCACAAACAACAACCAAAAACTCCATTACATTTCCACAATGATAAAAAACTTTATAAGTACAATGAGCATAAAGGGAAATACAATGATGATAGATAAAAAGCTCCAAGACGATCTGCAAAGCGCTCCTGCCTCAGCGCTGCTACGCTCTAACGTCACCTGCACGCAACGGTCATGTATAAACTTATGGAAAACTTAGAGGGTGGTGAAAGTGTGTGCGTAAGGTAGTAATGCAGTTATGCAGTGTCAGAGTAATGCGGAACATGCTGATGAATCCATGAATACCATTAACTTACCAAGGCTATACAATGCAAGGCATGAATGATGACGACCATACCAAGGTTATACGATGTAAGATGCAAGTCAAGCATACAAATCCTCATCTAAGTCCACATATCAATACAGCTCAAATCTAGGATATCACCGGGGTCTAGTACACTCTAAACCAGATCGCCGTCTCCCATCGCGCGCATAAGGTAAGTGGAAGAGACCTCACTATCCGCCTGCCAATATCGTGCTCGGCTCGTCGATAGCGCACCTATTCCTCGAGCTGGTCAGACTCAGCCTGGCTTTGCCCCCCTACTCTCGGGCGGGTAAGGCTGCACACCCCCTTCCAACCGACCACGACATAGTAGAAAGCGCGGCCTCAGGTAATTAGCACTCAGCGCTCGTACACCCACTCGGTCTAGACGTTGGAGTAACCTCTTGGTACCATAAGGGTTTATGGCTTTCACCCAGGGATATCTATAACACCCCATGTATAACAAGATTTTCGGTATCCAATCCTGCCAACCACGATGCGCCTGTGGAGGCTACGACTCTGAAGTCGCTAGGGCGTACGGTAACCATGTCACACAATGCGAAATGCATGAATCACACTATGCAGTCATACATCAATCCTGCGCGTATTGTGCGCTCATGTGGGGCAACACCGCCTAATCGGGAGCCCCTAGACAATCTGCCCGAAGGCATATGCTATGATCAGTCACTCCTCATATCAAGCATACATATGATGCGTATGATCATGAATCATGGAACTATACTAAACATGTTATATGGTGATGGATGCTGTTCAGAACGAAGATGGGCCTAGACGGTTTACAAGTATGGCCTAACAATGGACCCTAGGGAGAATTATATTGCGGACGTTTAACCAACATTATTCTTATAATGTGGACGTCAAACCAACATTGCTCCCAAGGCATAGCCCATCGCAAAACATCCTTACACAAACTATGGAGGAATCACACATTGTAATGGACCCTAAGGGCATCCCATAGGGCCTCGACCCATAGGCCTCTGATACATAAAATGGACTGCCTCATATGGGCCTTACATAGATCAAGTGGGCCGCATCAATGAGCCTTATGTATATCGCAATGGGCCATAACCATGGCCATAACCCCATGGGCCTTAGAGTACATCAAAATGGGCCTAAACCCATGGGCCCTAATACATCATAATGGGTCTAATCCCATGGGCCTTAAAATACATCAAATGGGCCAAATCCCATGGGCCTTATAAATGCCAAGGTAGGTCTCAATGGACAGCCACAATTAAATCAAGATGGGCCTCAATCCATGGGTCCTAATACATCACAAGTGGCCCTTAAAAGTTTAAAATGGTGGATGCCACTGTCCACATAGATGGTGGGGTCCACTTGAACCTGGATCTGACTCATTCTTAGTGTCGAACCAAAAAAAAAAAAGAGTTTTCCAAGTGGGATGGACGGTTTGGATGCAGCACACGCATCATGGTGGGTCCCACTGTCGTTGGACAGTGAATAAACACATGCATTACAGTGGGCTCCACCGTCGCTGGACGGAGCCAATAAGACACATAAATCAAGGTGGGATTCCACCGTCCATGGCCGTGGACGGTGTAGCAAACCCATGCATCACTGTGGGTCCCACGTGGGTCCCACCATAACATTTATTTTCCATCCAAGCCATTGATAAGGTCGTACAGACATGGATGCGAACTCAACCAATCGCAGATGCTCATCCTAGCTACCCCTGAAATCAATTGCGCTGGCCCGAAGCATATCCTTAAGGATCTGATTGACCCTCTCGGTCTGGCCATCGGTTTGTAGATGGTACGCGGTACTGAGCTGCAAATCAATCCCTATCGCTCTCTGGAAGCTCCCCCAAAACTGAGATGTGAACCTCGGGTCTCAGTCAGAAACGATCGAGACTGGAACGCCATGCAGTCTCACAATCTCCTCAACGAATAACCTCGCAAGCCGGTCCAAAGGCCAAGTCGCACGAATCGCAAGAAAATGTGCCGACTTTGTCAGACGACCCACAACAACCCAGATGGTATTATGACCGCGCTGAGTCCTCGGCAAACCCATAATGAAATCTGTCGACACGTGCTCCCACTTCCACATCGGGACACTCAACGGCTGCAATAGACCAGGGGGTCTCTGATAATCGACCTTGACACGCTGGCATATGTCACACTCGGCCATAAAACTGGCGATCTGGCGCTTCATCCCCTCCCAAAAATACTGTCTCCTCATGTCACTGTACATCTTCGTCGATCCAAGGTGGATAGAAAATTGCGATCGATGTGTCTTAGTCATAAGATCTCTGCGTAACTCAAGAAAATCCGGGACATGTAATCGGCCTCTAAAGCGAAGTTCACCGTCTGTACCAATCTGCCAATTTACCTGACTCTCAGATGCCGCCTCAGCCATATAACTCTGCAATGACTCATCAGTCTGCTGAGCCTTGATCACCCTTGCGATAAGAGAGGGTTGAATTGACAGGCTCGATAACTGCACGATAGAAGACTGCAGGCCAAACTCAAAATCATACTCTGCGATATCCTCAAGCATCCTCCACTCCTGAACCATCATATGCGCCACCAGGCCTCGTGGCTGACGGCTGAGGACATCTGCCACTACGTTCGCCTTGCCCGGGTGGTACTGAAGATCGAAGTCATAGTTCTTCAGGAGCTCCATCCAGCGCCTCTACCTCATGTTCAACTCAGACTGCGAGAAGAGGTACTTCAAGCTCTTGTGGTTGGAGAAGAGCTCGAACCTAACCCCATAGAGATAGTGCCTCTACACCTTCAGTGCGAAGACAACTGCAGCTAGCTCCAAATCATGCGTGGGGTAGTTCAGCTCATGGATCTTGAGTTGGAGAGACACGAAGGTGACTGGTCTCCCGTGCTACATCAGGACAGTATCCAAACTAATATGCAAAGCATCAGTGAATACAATAAGTCCGTCACTCCCAGAGAGAAGAGTGAGGACAAGAGCTGACGTGAGGCGGTCCTTCTACTCCATAAATGCTAGCTCACAGGCATCGTTCCAAATAAACTCTGCACCCTTCCGAGTCAACCTGGTTAGCGGGGCTGCAATACGGGAGAAGCCCTCAATGAAACGCCGGTAATAACCTGCTAAACAAAGGAAACTACGAATCTCGGACGCAGTCGTGGGCTGGCCCCACTGATGCACTGCCTCAACTTTCGAGGGGTCCACTGCGACGCCTTCCCTCGTCACCACGTGACCGAGGAACTTCACCTCCTCTTGCCAGAACTCGCACTTCTCCAGCTTCGCATAGAGCTGGTGTGCGCGGAGGGTCTGCAATGTAACCTCTAAATGCTGCTCGTGCTCCTCACGGGTCCTCAAATAGATCAGAATGTCGTCGATAAGACTACAACAAACTGATCGAGATAAGGGTGAAAGACCTCGTTCATCAACTGCATGAAGACCGCGGGTGCATTGGTCAGTCCGAATGACATGACCTGGAACTCGAAATGACCGTAACATGTCCTGAAAGCCATCTTCGGAATGTCCTCCTCTCGGACCCGAATCTGATGATAACCGGAACGCAAGTCAATCTTCGAAAAGAACTGTGCACCCTGCAGCTTATCAAACAAATCATCAATCCTCGGGAGCGGGTACTTGTTCTTGATCATGACCTTGTTGAGCTCGTGATAGTTTACGCAGAGCCTCAATGAGCCATCCTTCTTCTTTATGAAGAGTACAGGCGCTCCCCATGGTGAACTGCTCGGACGGATAAACCCCAACTCGCGCAACTCGTCCAACTGCTTCTGCAGTTCCCGCAACTCTAATGGTGTCATACGATACAGGGCCCTCGAGATAGGCGAGGTACCGGGCACGAGATCAATCTGAAACTCGGTGAGTCGGTGAGCAGTATTCCCGGAATCTCCTGGAACACATCGGGAAAATCGCAAATGATCGACACTGATCAATACAAGCGGCAACAGGCTCCTCAACGGCGCAGGACATCAAGCAAGACAATGGCTCTCCACGGGGCTCTTTAACAAACTGAAACTGCGGTAAGCTTGTATACAGAATGTGACGGTCATCGCGGAGCAGTCCAAGACGGCGTGGTACTCGGCAAGCCAATCCATGCCCAAGATAACATTGAAGTCTGACATCGGCAATACGTACAAGTCAGCGGGCAAGAAAATCTCTCCCACTAGCACGGGGCAAGATGAGCAGAAGCGGCCTAATACTGTAGTCTTCTCCAAGGGTGTCGATACAGTCAACCCCTCTCGAGCAGACTCTGTCGGCAATCCAGTTGAACAACAGAATCCCTCGGACATAAATGAGTGCGAAGCACCAGAATCAAACAGAACCCAAGCGATACATGCAGAGATTGGAAGTATACCCTCAACGACTCCCTCAAATGACTGAGGATCCTGCTGGGCCACATAAAATCTAGCCTGAGCTGGATGGGGAGGTGCATGTCCCCTCTGAGCGTGATGCTGCTGCTGCTGTCGTTGAGGCGGTCGAAACTGCTGCCTCTGCTGCAGCGGCCTCGGAGGCTCGTGCTGATGCTGCTGCTGAGGTGGCCTCGGTGGTGGGGCCTGCTGTCGTTGCTGCTGTGTGGGTCTCTGCTGCTACTGTGGTAGAGGTCTCTGCTGCTGCTGCTGTGGACCTCTCGGCTGATGCTGCTGCTGGGGGCGAGGACACTCCCACATATGGTGTCCCGTCGCACTGCACCCAAAATAGGTGCTGGTGAACTGTCTCGGAGGTGGTGTTGGAGGTGCTGCTGGTGCTCGGAAGGCTGGGCGACCTGTGCACCTCTGCTGCTGCAAGTCACCGGAAGGAGCATGCCTTTTCCGGTCTCTGCTCTGACCACAATCAGACTGAGAATCGGCTCACTCAGCCTCAAAAATCTGGGCCTTCCGTACCACTCTCTCAAAAGTCGGGAGCTCATGCCCAATAACACGGCCTCGAAGACCGCAACGCAAGTCACCTCGAATCAGCGGGCTCTCCGCTCCTCGTCATCAACCAGATATGGTGCAAATCTGGACAGCGCTACAAAGCGAGCTGCATACTGAGCCACTGTCATAACACCCTGCACCAAGGCCTCGAACTCCAACGCTCATTGTCGTCGGATGTGATCAGGGAAATACTGTCGGTCAAACCGATGCACAAAATCCTCCCAGGTCTACACAAAGTCGGTGCCTGCTGCTCGGGAGACTGATGTCCACCAGTGCTCAGCCTCACCATGGAGAAGAAATACGGCTAATCGGACTTGCCGTTCGGTCGTGCATCCCATCGTATCAAATATCTTCTCCACATCGGCGCGCCATCTCTCAGCTACCGTCGGGTCTGGCTCGCCCTGGAAACGTGGGGGATTGAGTCGTCGAAACTCACGAAGAAGGGCATTCGCGCGCTCCTGCTCGTCCTGCTCTGGTGAAACAATAGGGTGCCTGCCCTGCCCCTGTAGTGCGGCCGTCACAGCCTTCAACATCTGCTGTAACTGGGAAGCACTCACGGATACGGTCGGATCCGCACTGGTCTTTGGTAAAGGAGCTGCATCCATAGGCTGGGAAGTAGGAATCTCTAGTGGTGGAGTGAGGATCGTCAGTGGTAATGCGGGAGTCTCAGGTGGTGGAGCGGAAGTCGATTGGGTTACTCTCCGGCGCGGCATGTCCTACTGGAAAGATCGAAGGTGCCTATCAACTTGGAAACTCTCGATGACACGCACGTTAAGGGTCGGTAATAAAAGATCGCTAAGCTATCCGAACTAAGGACTCAATCATTCTAACTCATATCAGACATATAATGTTGTTCTTAGTTATTCCCGAGTTATGCTCTGATACCAACTTCTGTCATACCCCAAACTCGAAAACTGGGCTCACAAAATTCCCGATCGCCGAATCTGGCACCGACAGCCTCCTTAGAACCCCATTCTCGGCTCCTAGCTCCCATTTGCCAGGTTCCGATCTTGGGATGCTACGAGGAGGATTTTCAAAATTATTTTGAATCGTGATAAGCATAACCAAAGACATAACCCACAAACAACAACAAAAAACTCCATCACATTTCCACTATGACCAAAAACTTTATAAGTACAATGAGCATAGAGGGAAATACAATGATGATAAACAAAAAGCTCCAAGATGATCTGCAAAACGCTCCCGCCTCAGCGCTGTTGCGCTCCAACGTCACCTGCACACAACGGTAGTGCATAAGCTTATGAAAAGCTTAGAGGGTGGTGAAAGTGTTTGTGCAAGGTAGTAATACTGTTATGCAGTGTCAGATTAATGCGGAACATGTTGATGAATCCATGAATACCATTAGCCGTACTAAGGCTATGCAATACAAGGCATGAATGATGTCGACTATACCAAGGTTATGCGATGCAAGATGCAAGTCAAGCATACAAATCCTCATCTAAGTCCATATATCAATACAACTCAAATCTGGGATATCACCGGAGTCTAGTACATTCTAAACCAGATTGCCGCCCCATCGCGCGCAATAAGGTAAGTGGAAGAGACCTCATTATCCACCTGCCAATATCGGGCTCGGTTCGTCGATAGCGAACCCATTCCTCGAGCTGGTCATTCTCAGCCTAACTTTGCCGCCTACTCTCGGGCGGGTAAGGCCGCACCCCCTTCCAACTGACCACGATGCAGTGGAAAGCGCGACCTCAGGTAATTGGTACTGGATGCTCATATACCCACTCGGTGTAGACGTTGGAGCAACCTCTTGGTACCATAAGGGTTTAGGGACTTTCACCCAGGGATATCTATATCACCCCATGTATAACAAGATTTCTGGTATCCAATCTTGTTAACCACGATGCGCCTGTGGAGGTTACGACCCTGATGTCGCTAGGTCGTACGGTAACCATGTCACACAATACGAAATATATGAATCACACTATCCAGTCATGCAACAATCCTATGCGTATCTTGCGCTCATGTGGGGTAACACCGCCTAACTGGGAGCCCCTAGACAATCTGCCCGAAGGCATATGCTATGATCAGTCACTCCTCATATCAAGCATACATATGATGCATATGATCATAAATCATGGAACTATACTAAACATATTATATGGTGATGGATGCTGTTCAGAACAAAGATGGGCTTAGACGGTTTACAAGTATGGCCTAACAATGGGCCCTAGGGAGAATTATAATGCGGTCGTTTAACCAATATTATTCTTATAATGTGGACGTCAAACCAACATTGCTCCCAAGGCATAGCCCGTCGTGAAACATCCTTACACAAACCATGGAGGAATCACACATTGTAATGGACCCTAAGGGCATCCCATAGGGCCTCGACCCATAGGCCTCCGATACATCAAATGGGCTGCCTCATATGGGCCTTACATAGATTAAGTGGGTTGCATCAATGGGCCTTATGTACATCGCAATGGGCCATAACCCCATGAGCCTTAGAGTACATCACAATGGGCCTCAACCCATGGGCCCTAATACATCATAATGGGTCTAATCCCATAGGCCTTTAAATACATCAAATGGGCCTAATCCCATGGGCCTTATAAATGCCAAGGTGGGCCTCAATGGACGACCACAATTAAATCAAGATGGGCCTTAATCCATGGGTCCTAATACATCACAGGTGGCCCTTAAAAGTTTAAAATGGTGGATGCCACTGTCCACATAGATGGTGGGGTCCACTTGAACCTGGATCTGACTCATTCTTAGTGTCAAACCAAAAACAAAAAAAAAAGAGTTTTCTAAGTGGATGGACGGTTTGGATGCAACACACGCATCATGGTTGGTCCCACTGTCGTTGAACAGTGAATAAAACACATGCATTACAGTGGGCTCCACCGTCCGCTGGACGGAGCGAGTAAGATACATAAATCATGGTGGGATTCCACCGTCCACGGCCGTGGACGGTGTAGTAAACCCATGCATCACTGTGGGTCCCACGTGGGTCCCAGCATAACATTTATTTTCCATCCAAGCCATTGATAAGGTTGCACAGACCTGGATGAGGAGGAAAAACAAATTTCATCTTGATCCAAAACTTCTGTGGCCCAAAAAAAAAGTTTCAATGGTAGAGGTTCAATACCACTGTTTCTTGCAGTGTGGGCCACTTGAGCTGTGGATGGACCTGAAATTTGGAGGGGGCCCACTGCTAGGAGTGGCCCACCTCATGAACGGTGTGGATGTAAATTATACATCATGGTGTGGCCCACGGATGGAGCCGTGGGTTGCTGCTGCTCGCCGCACGCCCGTGCGCAGCAGGCACTGCCTGCGCCTCTGGCAGCAGCAGTGTCTGCTGCCTCTTATATATATATATTTTATTGATTTGGGGTTTTCTTGGGGATTTTCCCAAGTAGGGCCCGCTTCAGGTGGATCCGACCCAACCATTGGTCGCTATGGCTAAAGACAAGCCAAACGAGCCCAATATGCGATGCGTTTTGGTGTGAAGAAATATCAGGTGGCTTTTTAATGGTGAAAACCACCGTTTTCTATGATATGGACCACCAGATACTCGGGTCAACTTCATTTTTTGGCTGAACGCCTAAAACGAAGTGGAGAAAGGTATGGACGGCGTGGATTAAGTCCATATATCAAGGTGGGGCCTGCATGAGTGGCCAACCCAATAAGCTTTGAAAGAAGCTCATATTTGTGTTTTCCATGTCCACGTCCAAAGACGCTGGACTGTTTCCATCTCACGTCCGGATGACGCTGGACTGTTCTTGGCTCAACAAAATATTCAAGGTGGCCCCGCTTAGGTGGGCCACTACATGGTGGATGGCGTGGAACATACATACATTTAAAGTGGGCCCCACCTACAAATGGGTTGGATCCAATACATGTTTTATGGTGGGGTCCATCAGGGTGGGCCACATGACCATTTCATCACACAAAAGGAAAAAGAAAAAAAGAGGGAGAGAGAGAGAGAAAGAGAGAGATCGAGACACGTGTGATGGAGGGACCCCGACACTATGGGCCCTCCCTTGCATCCAATCATACATCAAGTGGGTCCCATTGCATGTGGGCCCATTAAATCACAATTCAACGGTGGAGATTCCTTCTCCACTAAAATAAACGGTGTAGATGACCCTTATCAACTAGAAAGTAAACATCATGATGGGGTCCATGGAGATTGGCCCCATCATGGAATGATCATGATGATCAAAGTGGGCCATCAGCCACATCTTAGGGTCCCAAGTGAGATCCAAACCATTGATTGGTTGGCCTCACTTGGCCCATCATAAACACATGAAAATCTAGCCTATAACGCACCCACCGTTTGATCTTCTTGCTCCCTTGGCTTCCTTAGCTCCTTAACTTAGATTTCGACGGAGGAGATGAGGTTTGGATGGTTGAGATGGGAGATCTTGGGATGGAAAGGTGGGCCTCACACATGCATTTTTCTCTCCATGGGAGGGCTTGGACGTGTGGAGTTCTTCCTTGCTTGGGAATGGTTTAAAAAAAAATGAGAAAGAGAGTTGTAAAGAGAGAGAAAGAGAGAGTGATGGGTGATGGATGTGGTGAGTGATGGGTGTGTAAGAGATTTTTGACTTTTGTGGCAAATGGTGTAAGAAAAGTATGAGCTTTGTAGAACTTTTTGACTTTTGGGGCTTGTTTGGGAAAGGGTGAAAGGTGACATGTACTTGACATGTACTTGACATGTTGAGATTGATGGATTGATGTGACAAGTTGTAGAGATTCTCTTGGATTTTGCAATGCGCAGCGTTTTCCTCACACCAAATGCTGGCCCACATCTCCAGACCAGGGTATCACCTCGTCGCGCGAGTCGAGGCATCAGAACCGCGGCGATGACGCGGTCGCTAAGGTAGTAGTCTTAGGTTGAGTCGATTCGGGTTGACGACGTGTGAATCAGAGTGTCACGCCCCAAACTCGAAAATCGGGCTCACAAAATTCTAGATCGCCGAATCCGGCGCCGACGGCCTCCGTAGAACCCCATTCTCGGCTTCCAGCGCCCATACGCCAGGTTCCGATCCTAGGATGCTACAAGGAGAATTTTTAACATCAGTTTAATTTGTAATAAGCATAACCAAAGGCATAACCCACAAACAACAACCAAAAACTCCATCACATTTCCACTATAATAAAAAACTTTACAAGTACAATGAGCATAAAGGGAAATACAATGACAATGGACAAAAAGCTTCAAAAAGATCTGCTCTGTGCTCCTGCCTCAGCGCTGCTGCGTCCTCTCATCACCTGCACGCAACGGTCGTGCATAAGCGTATAGAAAGCTTAGAGGGTGGTGAAAGTGTGTGCGCAAGGTAGTAATGAAGTATGCAGTATCAGAGTAATGCGGAACATGCTGATGAATCCATGAATACTACTAACCATACCAAGGCTATGTAATGCAAGACATGAATGATGTCGGCCTTACCAAGGCCATGCGATGCGAGATGCAACTCAAGCATACAAATCCCCATCTATATCCACATATCAATATGACTCAAATCTGGGATATCACCGGGGTCTAGTACACTCTAAACCAGATTGCCGCCCCATCGCGCGCAATAAGGTAAGTGGAAGAGACCTCACTACTCGCTTGCCAATATCGAGCTCGGCTCGTCGATAGCGGACCCATTCCTCGAGCTGGTCAGACTCAGCCTAGCATTACCCCCTCCTCTCGGGCGGGTAAGGCCGTACCCCCTTCCAACCGACCCCGACACAGTGGAAAGCGTAGCCGTCTGATAATCGGCAATCGGCGCTCCTGCACCCACTCGGTCTAGACGTTGGAGCAACCTCTTGGTACCATAAGGGTTTAGGAACTTTCACCCAGGGATATCTATAGCACCCCATGTAGAATAAGATTTTCGGTATCCAATCCTGCCAACCACGTTATGATTGTGGTGGCTATGGCCCTGATGTCGCTAAGGCGTATGGTAACCATGTCACACAATGCGAAATGCATGAATCACACTATCCAGTCATGCAGCAATTCTGTGCGTATCGTGCGCTCATGTAGGGCAACATCGCCTAACCGGGAGCCCATAAACAACCTGCCCTAAGGCATATACTATGATCAGTCACCTCTCATATCAAGCATACATATGATGCGTATGATCATGAGTCATGGAACTATACAAAATATGTAATAAAGTAATGAACTATCCTCACAACGCAGATGGGTCTAGACGGCCTACACGCAATGAGTACGGGCCTATTAATGGGCCCTAGGGAGAGTCGTAATGCGGACATTTAACCAACATTAACCTTGCAATGTGGACGTCAAACCAACATTACTCTCAAGGCGTAGCCCGTAGCGAATATCATTACATGAACCAGGTTGGGGTTACACATTGCAATGGGCCTTAGGTTCATCCCATTAGATCTTAAATACATCAAATGGGCCATACCATATGGGCCTTTCTCATTCGTCAAGTGGGCCACATCAATGGGCCGTACCAATGGGCCTTCTGCGCATTGTAATGGGTCATGACCCGTGGGCCTTAGATTGCATCAATGGGCCTAGTCTCATGGGTCTTATATGTAACAAATGGGCCACACCAATTGGGCCCCCATATGTACATCAAATGGGCCTCAACCAATAGGCCCTAATACATCTCAATGGGCCTTAACCCATGGACCCTTAAATCATCAAATGGGCCTAGTCCCATGGGCCTTACATCCACATCAAAGTGGGCCCCAATGATCTACCACTAATACATTAAGATGGACCTCAAAACATTCTAAGGTGGGGTCCACTTGGACTTTAGATCTGTTTCATTCTTTAACTCATGCTATAAAATGGCCCTTCAAAATGGATAGACGGATTGGATATAACATATACATCATGGTGGGGGGTCCACATGAGGGTCCACCATAAAGTATATTACCTAATAGAATATAATATATTTATATATATATGCAATAATAATATACATATATACAATAATATATATACACACACACACACACACACACACCACACACACACACACACACACATACGCACCCACGCACACACCCACTCACACACACGCATGCACCCACGCACGCACCCACGTCCACACACCCACACGCACACATGTGCATGCACCCACGCACACACCCACCGTCCACTGGACGGTGGGAATACATGCATCACAGCGGGCTCCACCGTCCAGGCGGACGGTGGAAATATATAAATCATTGTGGGTCCCATGTGGGGCCCACCGTAATGTTTACATGCCATCCAACCCGTTGACAAGGTCACACGGACCTGAGTGAAAGGAAAACACAAATTTCATCTTGATCCAAAACTTCTGTGGCCCATAAAAGGGTTTCAATGGCAGAGGTTCGATCCCACTGTTTTCTACAGTGTGGGCCACCTGAGCGTTGGATGCGGTTCATTTTTGGAGGGGACCCACCTGAGGAGGGGGTCCACCGTATGAATGGACTAGATGACAAATACACATCAAGGTGGGGCCCACGGCAGGGGCCGTGGGTGGCTGCCTCCCGCTCGCACGACCGTCTGAAGGCAGTGCCTGCGCTGCCTGCGCCTCTAGCGTGTCAGCGGCAGCAGGCGGCTGCCCTTATCTTTTTTTTTTTTAATTATTTTTAAAAAAAACCGTTTTTCGGGGTTTTCCTTGTGTGGGTCCTGCAGTAAGTGAATTCACCCCACCCAATGGCCACCATAGCTCAATACAAGCCAAACAAGCCCAATATTGAGCATTTTACGGTGTATAGAAAATCGGGGAGTATTTCAATAGTAACCATGCTGTTTGCCGTGCCATGGCCCACCAGAAAGTCGGTTTGGTCTCATTTTTCGGCTCAACGCCTAAAATGATGTGGAGAATAGAATGGACGGTATGGATTAAATCCATACAATAAGGTGGGGACTACATGAACACCCACCTAAGTTTGTAATGAAACTGATATATTTTTTTTTTTTGTAAAACGTCCAGCGTCCAGGGACGCTGGACGGTTTGAGTGTAACGCATACACAAGGTGGGTCCAGCTTAGGTGGGCCATCAACACGTATAAAGTGGGCCCCATTTGTAGATTTCTTAGATATAATACATGCTTCATGGTGGGGTCTATCCAAGTGGGCCACATGGCCAAAACATCACACAAAAATATAAAAAAAAAGAGAAGAGAGAGAGATAGAGAGTGGGACACGCTTGTGATGGAGGGACCCCGACATTATGGGCCCTCCCTTGCAATAAATCATACATCAAGTGGGCCCTAAAGCATGCGGGCCCATCAAAATCGAAACTCAACGATGGAGATCCTTTCCCCACCAATATGGACGGTCTAGATGACCTATCTCAAGCAAGGAAATAAACATCATGATGGGGGCCATGGAGAATGGCCCCATCATGGAATGATCATGATGATCAAAGCGGGCCATCGCCACATCTTAGGGTCCCAAGTGAATCCAAACCATTGATCGGTTGGCCTCACTTGGCCCATCTTAAAAACATGAAAAACTACTCTTATCAAGTACCCACCATTCGATCTTCTTGCTCCTATGGGTTCCTTAGCTCATTAGCTTCAATTCCAATGGAGGAGATGAGGAATGGATGGCTAGGATGGGAGATCTTGGGATGGAAAGGTGGGCCACACTTGGAGCTTTGAAAGAGAGGGAGAGGCTCAAACGTATGGAGGGTTTTGGGGTTGTTTGGAAAGTGTTTTGAAAAATGAGAGAGAGAGAGAGACTTGTAAAGGGAGAGATGGGTGATGGATGTGGTGGTGATGGGTGTAAAAGTCTCTTTTTGACTTTTGGAGTAAAAGGTGTAAGAGAGGTATGGGCTTTGTAAGAACTTTTTGACTTTTAGGGTTTGCTTGGGGAAGGGTGTGAGGTGATGTGTACTTGACATGATGGGATGGATTGATTGATTGATGGATGTGACAAGCCGTTGAGATTTTCTTGGGATTCGCAACGTGCGGCATTTTCCTCGCACCGAACGCTGACCCATATCTCCTAGCCAGAGTATCGCCTCGGCGCGCGAGTCGCGGCATCGGAACCGCGGTGACGGTGCGGTCGCAATGATTCAAGTCTCAGGTTGAGTCGAATCAGATTAACGACGTGTGAATCAAGGTCGCGCGCAAGGTCGGTTAAGGGTCGAAAGTTGTCGGAATTCGACCGAAAAGACCGCGGAAGTCTATGTAACAGTACGGTTTAGGATACAGGTCTTACACAGGGTCATGCGCAAATACCGGTTAAGGGTCGAAGGTTGCCAGGATTCGACCGGGAAGACCACGGAAGTCTATGGAATGGTACGGTATAGGATACGGGGCTTACACGAGCAGTCATACTTTCAGTTAATGGGCGGCTCTCCATCGGCTTGATGGGTGGAATTTAGATCGCTGAGTCGTGGGCTCAGTTTTATATTCTTTTTAGACATAGCGTTATTTTTGTGATTTTGTTGGGCGATGCCTTGTGCGACCCATTTACATTCTTTTGTACCTATATATATTTGATCTTTTCATTTCAGTAGACTTGTGTGGTTGTGTTTCATGTTTCATCTCAGAAAAACGTAACCGTCAATCCCCGGCAACGGTGCCAAAAACTTGTTCACTCCCCAAGTATAAGGTTGTGATGTAGTAATAAACTCGGTAAGACTGAGGTCGAATCCACAGGGACTGAAACCTCTACGTAATATGAAAATAACTAGAAGTAGAACTAGAACAAGATGAAATCTAAACCGAATGAATAAGGAGTAATGGTGAAAATATTAATCTAAAAGTGGTGAAATTTAAAGGTAGGAAACTAGGATGACAAGGATCCACTTGTAGAGATTAGGGCGATCTACGCTTGATTCATGAACTCAACTGGACTTCGAGTCCCATCTTCATCCAGTTGGAAGATATAACCTGAAAATCAATTCTGAACTTCATTTAATCTAGTTTTCAAGAGATTAGATGGGTGTAAATTAGAATGGATTCAATCACAAAACCATGCCCATGAGACAAAGCAAATAACATAATTAATCCAATTCACAGCCAATCTAAGTGATGTATGAATGTCAGGAAGAGTTCCGTCATTCCACCATGTCCAAGGGGCGATGATGAACAACAGGGCATCCTGACTTCATAATCACAAGAAGGGAAAAGGAAATACTCAAGCCATCGCAGATCTATTGTAATGTTAGTCACAACAAACCATTAAAAACTAAACGCATTCCTTAAAATCAAACCAAGATTAACATCAGTTTAGTCATGAATCTAGGCTGTAGAAATCATCCATTACGCTACAAGCTTTAGCTCTTAGCCCTAGCTAAGAGGTTTAGCCTAACATGATTAGGCTAATTCTCTAATAAAATAAAATAAAATAAAAACAAACTCTAATTATCTCTTTCCTGTGCAGACAGTCCACCGATCGAAGGATCCCTCTCATGTTCTCTCTCTTTCTTTCTTATAGGCAGGAAAGACCGGCTGGTGGATTTTCACGTGCGTGAACCTCCGCACTTTCCCTTGCGTGCGTAATAGAGGCGGTAGAAACCAGTCGGCTACAGAATAGCGTGCGCATGCGCACGAGAGAAACGTAAATTGTCTTGTGTTGGGATCTTGTTTTCGCCCGAAAGGAGTATCAAAGAATCGGATTTTTCTCCATGGCTAGGGTCAACCTTGGCTGGGGCTTCACTTAGATGGTTCGAACTGGCCATCCGATCCTCCTGATAGATGCATAACAACCCGAAAAGTCTGGTTTTCTCTGGACGGACGCCTGCGTAAATCCCTTAAAAATTGTCGTTGCGTTAGCTATGGGGGCCACATGCCTTGGTTTTTTGAGGAATGAAAGCCGTTCATTAAAATCTCCTCGAAAAACAATCAAGTATGGTCTATTTTGGATCAGATTCGGTGTGGCCCATAGGACTTGTGCTTCTACCGTTCGTCCTACGTTTGGACGGTAGAAATCCGATCTCTACCGTCTTTCGCAATTTCGCCACCTAGGCGAAGGTCTTGGCCATCTCCCAGAGCAAATGAACGGCTTGGATCATCGAACCAGATGATAAGTGGGGTCCACTATTTAAATCAGCCTCCGGTTTCATGTCAGCGCGGAAACGGAAGTTTTTTAGTTCAGTGCACCTCCAGAGTACGTGCACGGTGTGCACGCACCTCTCCATATGAGACCAACTGAGATGGTTCTGAGAAATCTGCTCCGTCTATCCGTCTTCTCATCTCAATTACGCTGTCGAGAACAATTTTGAAGCATATCCAGATCTTGGGTGGGCCCCGAATAAGAGATTCACGGGCTGATTTGTCCGTTGGGACACTTATACAGGGATCCGCGGGATGAAATTCGATGTGTACGGTTCATTTATGGTCCTCAGGTCATGTATGGAGTTTTGAGTTGAACGGATGGCGGGAACCTTATGATCTTGCATTCTGTAAGTCATTCAGGCATTTGAGCTTCAGTTTTTTGATTTTCTCGGATCTCTGGCGTGTAAATCCTTCGATCTTGGTCCCATGGAGTCGTTCCCTTGCCTTAGTGAATTTTGAACGTTAAATCTCAGCTTTTATCACCTTATTTTGATCTAAGCTCGTAAATATATCCTGCATCACAAACACGATTAAATATGACCGTTAAACGGTATCATGCTCGTAAAATCGGGTAATAACTGGGGTTTAATATGAAATATTTGACCCTCAACACAAACCCCAACCAGCATCTTGCTAGTCCCAAGCAAAGTATGCGAAAAGTAAGTTGAGAATTACAGCACAATTTCTATAAACTTGAGTGATTTTTGCAAAATAATTCAGATACGAGAATTCTAAGATTCATGAATGTTGGGCATTATTTTCTCCTGGCCTCAAGCGCATGGTAAATTTCACGGTCAAGTTCAAAGTATTAATCCATCGGTTAGACAAATTCTAAACATTGAGTTCCATGGGTGTATAGTGTAATCTCGGCTTATCGACATTAAGATTCAATTCGTTATTTCATGATATCATTAGTAACCAACAAGAGCACTCATTACAACCAACCTACCAAAACTTGCCTCACAGATCAACTTTTTATTATACCAGCCTTTGATTTTTCCATGAATAGTAATGCCAAGGAGGGGAAACAAATCCTCACCTATAGGGAGCAAATCTATGGTGAAAACTAGTCGCCTAACTCTTTCCAAATGTCAACCATGGGGAATCGAATCTACACCTATAGGGAGCAAACCTATGGTGAAGTTCATTCGCCCAACCTTTTCCGCAGACAGCTATCTTATAACTGGGTATTTTCTTTTTCTTTCATTCTTCTTATTGAACATGATTGACAAATTCCTCAGGTTAGTTCCTTCCATGCTTAATGATTACCAAGTTACAATTCAATATCAAACTAAAACCTTAATGTGCAAGCGAGATGTGTCTTGTGAAATCTTGACTCAATTAATGTTTAAAACCTCTAATCATGGATTAACAGTTCGAACTTAATTGTGAATCTAACAAATAACTGAATCCAAGAGTCATAAATTACCAACATCACTTATCTTGTAATTCTAAATCCAAGATGACTGTCGAAATCACTTTGAATTCATATGAATTTCTAAAAAAATTTAAAAATTTTCACAATTTTTGCTCAAGACCAAGAAAACACTGATTAGGTTACCTAATCTCCCACCCCCAACCTAAAATCTACATTATCCTCAATGTAAAAAAAAATATATGAGCATGCAATGCACATGGGACGACGAAAGTAAATGAGAAGTGAGGGTAAGATAATACCTGAATGAAGGAATCGAGAGAGATTTTTCAAAAGATCGTAGTGTGAGAGCAGGTCAGCACGAGAGTGAAAACATGAAAGGAAGCCATCCTAAAACGACGTATAAAGCAAACTAATCTAATGGCATAAAACCGTCTAACCTAGAACATCATAAAGCAAACTACCCTAGTCCTATGAAAGCAGTAAATTCTAATCCTCAACTGTGAAAGCTCGGAAAAGCTACTTAATCATGTATCCAGGTTCTTCGGTCGACCAGTATCTTGGTAAATTTCTCAGAAGGTTTCTCAACAAGATCATCCAAAAGCCCGTTTTGTAGTAGGCTTGGATGTCCTGGAGCGTGAATGTCCAGGGAAATTGAGGGACCTCAGCATAAAGTTTTCTTTTAATCGTCTGAAGTGTCCAAAGTATATATGATTCACCTGTGGCAGAAAAAATTTTGAAGTTAGTGCACCATGATGAATCAGAGACTACAAGTAGATAAAATTCAAAATTTTTTGTAGTAGGTGGTGTAGTCTCAACACACGCCGAAGTTTCACTCTTTAGTTCAATTTTCAGCTCCTCTTCCTTTAATGGTAAACATTCAGGATCTGGGGGAGGAGTTACTTTAGAATAAGGGTTCTCTCGGTCCATAATAACAGCCGAGGTATTGTCTTGCGAGGCATCCACTATTTCTTGTATCATGAGATCGTTTGAATCTGCAAAGTGTGCCAAGCCATCATCTAAAGAGTTAAAACATTCACTTGAAAGGAGTTCATTCATCCTATCGAGATCTGTGATGATATGTCCAATAACTCCTTTATCTTCTTTGAGAGTAGAAATGAGCATACTCTCTTGTTTGTTCTCAAGGTGAGATGAAATCATGACTGGGTATGTCTCTTCTTGACCTAAATGGGCATATTCGAAATCAGAGGGTAAAGGTTTTAGGTCAAGCTTCGGTGGCTTGAGGTTAGACGATAGAGGCACGACATTAGTTTGGGGCAATTCTTCAAATTGTGGCCTCCACTGGTTAACTTCAAGTACCAGCGCAGTATTAAGAAAGGCACACCTCTCCCTAATAATGTCATCATCCAAGTCATGAGAGTGTACCAGGCACGTCTCTAGAGGGTCAGAGGATAAGGTCAGAGGCGTTCTATCTTCCACGAAAGAATCAATCATGTTAATGTCGTGGAAATCGTCATCATCCTTTGAGTTTCTACCGTTATTGAAAAAGATGTTTGACTCCAATGTCATATTCCCGAAAGACATAGTCATGACACCATTCCTGCAATTAATAATTGCGTTTGAAGTGGCAAGGAATGGGCGACCAAGAATGACGGGAATCTGAGTGCTCATGTTATTGATGGATTTGGTGTCTAGGATGATAAAGTCTACAGGGTAGTAAAATCTATCAACCTGGACCAACACATCCTCGATTATCCCTCTTGGTACATGAACAAAGCAATCCGCAAGTTGTAGTGTGGTTAGGGTGTGTTTTAATTCACCCAAACCTAACTGTTTGTATATTGAGTAAGGAATAAGATTGACGCTTGCTCCTAAGTCAAGAAGGGCGTGATCAATTTGATAATTCCTGATTACACATGATATGGTTGGGCTACCGGGATCTTCGAATTTCTGCGGCACGTCTTGCTTTAGGATGACACTCACTTTCTCAGTCAAGAAGATCTTCTTTTAAATACTTTGCCGTCTTTTGGTCTTGCATAGGTCTTTCAGAAATTTGGCATATGAAGGTATTTATTTTACGACATCAAGTAAAAGAATGTTGACTTTCACTTGTTTCAACACCTCTAGAATATCCTGAGAGTTAGAGAGAGGTTTTGGTGCAACCAACCGTTGGGGAAATAGAGCAACTGGCTTCTCTCGAAGTTCTGGTTCTAATTCTTGTGGAGCAATGCTAAGTCTATCATTGTTATCCTCTTCCGGGTCCTTAGGCTTTTCAGCTCTAACCGGAATAGTTTTGTCAATGGTCTTCCCACTCCTAATAGTAGTGATAGATTTAGCCTGCTCCATCTGATCCAAAGAGCTTGGATCACTTATCTCATATTGCAGTTTGGGATTGGGGAGAAGTTGAGCAGGAAGCATCCCCTTTCCCTCAATCATTATGTGTGACTCTATCCTTTGAATGGATGATGTAAGTGATCCTATTACTGATCTGATATCTTGATTGAATAGCTCTTGGTCCTGAATGTATTTTAGAACTGGATCCTCTTGAGGTTTCCCTTGATTTGGAATTTGATTGAAGAAACCTTGAGGGGTAGCAGTTTTTCCATTCCACCAACTGAAGTTTAGATGATTTCTCCAACTAGGATTGTACGTATTAGAGGTGGGTCCATTGAAAGGTCTTTGGTAATTATTTACGGCATTGGATTGCTCAGTCAGAACCTCTTGAAAGGCAGATATAATTGGACAATTTTCAGTTGTGTGACTGCTACAACCACAAATATTGCAAATAACTTCCTTACCCTTATCCTTTCTCGATTCCATGGCTTCGAATTTCTTTATAAGATTAGTCACTTTAACATTGATACCATCATCCTCTTTCAACAGGTATACTCCGCTCCTTTCCTTTAATTGAGTGGGTGTAGAAGTGGTACTCGATTTTGGGTATGTGTCCCATGATTGTGCGTTTTCAGCAAGTCTATCCAAGTAATCCCACACATCATCGACATTTTTATTCATAAATTCTCCATTGCACATTGTCTCGACCAATTGGCGCATGGAAGATGTCAGCCCATCATAGAAAAAGTGCATAATGCGCCATGTTTCAAAACCGTGTTATGGGCAAGAGCTGACAATATCCTTGAACCGTTCCCAACATTGGAAGAATGTTTTGTCCTCCTTTTGGGCGAAGTTCATGATTGATTTTCTAAGGGTGTTCGTTTTATGATATGGAAAAAATTTCTTTATGAACTCCCTTTGCATATCATTCCATGTGCCAATAGATCTATGACGTAGTGAATGTAACCACGTCTTAGCTTTTTCTTTCAAAGAAAAGGGGAAGAGTTTCAGCCTGACTGTTTCCTCAAACACGTTTGGAAAATATAAAGTGGTTATAATCTCATCAAACTCTTTCAAGTGTAGATACGGTTCTTCAGATTCAAGCCCATGAAATTTAGGAAGGAGTTGGATCACCCCTGGCTTGATATTCATGTGTCCCGTATTTTTTGGAAAACCATGCATGAGGGCGTGCTCACCCCCGCCGGTTGTAAATAATCTCGTAAAGTACGAGGCGGGGGGTGCTTGATGCACCTCATTCTTATCATGGACTTCCTCAATCCCAGGTGGAGGTAGTGCTTGAGGTTGATTTGCAACCATAACCTCAATTCATATTCTAGAGTTAGACCTAAAAGAGATAAATGAAATAAAAATCTAGAAAGAAAGAGAGGATTTGGAAAAAAGTTACCAGATCGGAGTTCCTAAGTTAAAAACCTGCAGAACAAACCAAAACAAGTTAGTTTCTAAGAAAGTCTAAAGTTAGAAAGTAAACTAGTTTTTACAAAGGGACAAATTCCTAAAATAAATTAGGAAAGCTTTATACCTAAAGTAAGAAATTTCTAAAAGAAAACATAGAATTAAAAAGTTTCTAAAAAATAAAATAAAGGAAAGATGAGTTAGTTTCTAAATTAGAAAGAGTTTCTAAAAAGGGAAATTACTAACCTAGTTTCTAAAAGTAAAAGAGGAAAATCTCTAAAAATAAACTAGTTCCTAAAAATAAAAAAATAACGAAATTAGAAAGAGATTACCAAATTGGAAGTTTCTATCTCAGAATCCTACAAAACAGGAAAACAGGTTAGTTTCTAGAAATCAAATAGAAAAAATTCTAACCTAAAAAAATCCTAATATTAAACTAATCCCAAATCTAGCTAATCTCAGAAAAACGTAACTGTCAATCTCTGACAACGGCGCCAAAAACTTGTTCACTCCCCAAATATAGGGTTGTGATGTAGTAATAAACTCGGTAAGACCGTGGTCGAATCCACCGGGACTGAAACCTCTACGTAATATGAAAATAACTAGAAGTAGAACTAGAACGAGATGGAATCTAAACCGAATCAATAAGAAGGAGTAATGGTGAAAATATTAATCTAAAAGTGGTGAAATTTAAAGGTAGGAAACTAGGGTGCCAAGGATCCACTTGTAGAGATCAGGGCGATCTATGCTTGATTCATGAACTCAACTGGACTTCGCGTCCCATCTTCATCCAGTTGGAAGATATAACCTGAAAATCAATTCTGAACTTCATTTAATCTAGTTTTCAAGAGATCAGATGGGTGTAAATTAGAATGGATTTCATCACAAAACCATGCCCATGAGACAAAGCAAATAACAGAATTAAACCAATTCACAACCAATCTAAGTGATGTATGAATGTCAGGAAGAGTTCTGTCATTCCACCATGTCCAAGGGGCGGTGATGAACAATAGGGCGTCCTGGCTTCATAATCATAAGAAGGGAAAAGGAAATACTCAAGCCATCGCAGATCTATTGTAATGTTAGTCACAACAAACCATTAAAAACTAAACGCATTCCTGAAAATCAAACCAAGATTAACATCAGTTTAGTCATGAATCTAGGCTGTAGAAATCATCCTTCACGCTACAAGCTTCAACTCTTAGCCCTAGCTAAGAGGTTTAGCCTAACATGATTAGGCTAATTCTCTAAATAAAATAAAATAAAATAAAAACAAACTCTAATTATCTCTTTCCTGTGCAGACAGTCCACCGATCGAAGGATCCCTCTCATGTTCTCTCTCTTTCTTTCTTATAGGCAGGAAAGAACGGCTGGTGGATTTTCACGTGAGAGAACCTCCGCACTTTCCCTTGCGTGCGTAATAGAGGCAGTAGAAACCAGTAGGCTGCGGAACAGCGTGTGCATGCACACGAGAGAAACGCAAATTGTCTTGCATTGGGATCTTGTTTTCGCCCAAAAGGAGTATCAAAGAATCAGATTTTTCTCCATGGCTAGGGTCAACCCTGGCTGGGGCTTCACTTGTACGGTTCGGATTGGCCATCCGATCCTCCTGATAGATGCATAACAACCCGAAATGTCTTGTTTTCTCCAGACGGACGCCTGCATAAATCCCTTAAAAATCGGCGTTGCGTTAGCTATGGGGCCACAAGCCTTGGTTTTTTGAGGAATGAAGGCCGTTCATTGAATTCCCCTCGAAAAACCAGTCAAGTATGGTCCATTTTGGATCAGATTCGGTGTGGCCCACAGGACTTGTGCTTCTACCGTTCGTCCTACGTTTGGACAGTTGAAATCCGATCTCTATTGCCTTTCGTAATTTCACCGCCTAGGTAAAGGTCTTAGCCATCTCCCGGAGCAAATGAACGGCTTGGATCATCGAACCAGACAATAAGTGGGGTCCACTATTCAAATCAGTGTCCAGTTTCACGTCAGCGTGGAAACGGAAGTTTCCATTTTTGAATAGGAGTTGGGTCAGCGTAAGCTGACCGACTCCCTTGGTTCAGTGCACCTTCAGAGTACGTGCACGGTGTGCACGCACCTCTCTATATGGGACCAACTGAGATGGTTCTGAGAAATCTGCTCCATCTATCCGTGTTCTCATCTTAATTACACTGTCGAGAACAATTTTGAAGCATATCTAGATCTTGGGTGGGCCCTGAATCAGAGATACATGGGCTGATTTTTCCATTGGGACACTTATACAGGGATCCGAGGGATGAAATTCAACGTGTACGGTTCATTTATGGTCCTCAGGTCATGTATGGAGTTTGAGCTGAACGGATGGGGGGAACCATATGATCTTGCATTATGTACGTCATTCAGGCCATTTAAGCTTCAGTTTCTTGATTTTCTCAGATCTCTGACGTGTAAATCCTTCGATCTTGGTCCCTTGGAGTCGTTCCCTTGTCTTGGTGAATTCTGAGCGTTAAATCTCAGCTTTTATCACCTTATTTTGATCCAAGCTCGTAAATATATCATGCATCACAAACACGATTAAATCTGACCGTTAAACGGTATCATGTTCATAAAATTAGGTAATAACTGGGGTCTAATATGCAATATTTGACCCTCAACAGCTCGAACTCACTTCGAGCCGAGTTGAGTCGAGCTTTTTCGAGCCGAGTTGAGCAAGTTACCGAGCTTTTGCTGCTCGTGTACAACTCTCTCTCTCTCTCTCTCTATATATATATATATATATAGTAAGTGCTATAATTTATAAAGCACACTCTTGTTTGTTAAATTTCAATGAGACAAAACAACTTATGGGAAAGTTCACCGTCAAGTGAATCAAGAAGATAGAAAGTTTACCTTCAAGTGAATCATGAAGTTGGAAAGTGCTAGCTTAAGTACAAGTCATAAGTTCGAAAGTTCAAAGCTGAAATGAGTTCAAGTTCTACTACACTTATAGTAGAAGATCAAGCTCCACCTTCAACTACGTTTCAAGTATAAGATCAACTATTTAAGATTCAAGAAAAAGATTCAAGCTTTACACTTCAATGTCCAGTCTTCTCAGGTATAATAGACCCTAGAAAGACCTTAGACTTAGGTGTTTTCAAAAGACAAACTTATATGGATTTTTATACTTTAGTTAGGCTTAAGTTCGACTAGTCTAGGCCTTGGTTTGACTAGTCTAAGTTGTGCCTCGACCAGTCTAAGATAATCTTTGACCAGTCTAAGTTTGAAACGCAAAAAATGGATATTTCTGGTGGTTTCTCGACCAGTCGAGCAGACTGCTTGACCAGTCGAAGAGGGACCTTCGACCAGTCGAGGGTTGCTTGACTCGAAGTCCAGCAACTATATTTTGGCACCCTCGACCAGTCGAAGCCCATGCTCGACCAGTCGAATAAGGCCCTCGATCAGTCTAGCAGGGCCTTCAACCAATCGAAGAACAGTTTTATCGGATCGCGCCCAAAATTTGAAATTTTGTTAGATCTTAGACGAGTCGAAGGAGACCTTAGACAAGTCGAAGCAACAACATTTCTAAATATAAATAGAGGCCTTCTCTCATTCCGAAATTACTCATTCAAGCTAAGAAAAGCCTTCACCAAGAGAGAGAGAGAGAGAGAGAGAGAGAGAGAGAGAGAGAGAGAGAGAGAGAGAGAGAGAGAGAGAGAGAGAGAGAGAGAACTCTCCACTATCTTCAAGTTATTGCATGGTATTTTAATATTTTGTTTATATAGTTTTTTATTTCAATTCCTTGATCTCTTTTCATGAATCTTATTTTTTAAAGAGTGTAATCACTCTTCTTTTGAGATCTGAGGAATTCAAACAAGTAGCCTTTTGTTCGAATTAATTTAAAATCAATTTAGAACCTAGAACCCTTATTTGTGTTACTGGACATTAAACATTCTACTTCAAGCGAAGCGGTTCTATAGGCTACATCAAGAACGTCTTCAAAGAGAAGATAAGTGCAATTCTATTTCTTCGTATTTTGGTTTCTTTGAAATAATCAGAAAATCTCATGTATTGGTTTTGACTGAGATAGCCAGAAAATCTCAGTGTGGGATTTTTGTTTGTGATAGCCCTTCTAAAATCACAACTGTATAAGGTTTTAAGGTGAATCTATGAAAACCTTGTTTTTAGTGAACAGCAATATCACCTGGGTTGTGATTATTGGGAGTGGGGTAGGTGTGGCTATTTGAGAACAGTTGGTGTACACACTGAACCACTATAACTCCTGGTGTTGTGGTGAATGTTTAATTTTTTGTATCTATGGTGAATGGTTGTGACTTTATTTCTGTACTGGTGAATGATTGTAATAGATAGGTTTATTATCTCTTGCTTGGTTTGAAGTCTTGATCCTTATAAACATTCGTGAAATCAGGTTGTCCTATCTAAAACTTTGTTAACTAAAACTTTATTTTTAGTGTAAGGTTGTCCTACGAACTAAGTTTGAATCAAATTATCAATACTAGCCAGTGCTATTGATATTTGTGATCTATTCTGATTTATTTATTATTTTAGTACTTTAAGTTTTTATTAGCATAGTCCTATTCCTACCCCCACCCCCCCCCCCCCCCCCCCACTCTAGGACTGTTAAGCTCACCTTTTTCAACTGGTATCAGAGCTAAGTTGGTCATTTTTCTTTTGGATTAAGTTCCTTGAGTTTAAAGATCTAGAGTTTTCATTATGTCAATTTTGATAGCTTATCTATTACCAGGCCACCACCCTTTGATGGCTCTAACTATGTATACTGGAAAGCCAGAATGAGGATTTTTCTAAAATCTTTAGATGAAAGAGTGTGGCAAGCCACTGTAACCAAATGGAAACCACCTATGTCTGAAGTTATAGATAGTCATGGAACTAAATCTATGAAAGAAACTCCATTCTATTTATGGACTACACCTCAAAAAAGTGAAAGTGGTGCAAATGCTAAGGCCTTAAATGTCATTACTTGTGCTTTATCACCTGATGAATTCAAAAGAATCATTTCATTTGATACAGCTAAACAAGCCTGAGATATTCTTGAAATGACACATGAAGGAACTACTTTCGTCAAGAAATCTAAAGTTCAAATCCTCACTACAAAGTTTGAGAAAATTCGTATGGAAGAAAATGAAACTATCATGGACTTCTATACGAAATTAAATGATATAGTAAATTCCATGTGGGGTCCAGTAGATGGAATCTCAGAAAGCAAGGTTTGTGTTAAAATATTGCGATCTCTTCCTGAGAGATTCAATTCCAAAGTAACTGTCATTTAGGAACTAAGAGACACTGATCCAATGAAGGTTGAAGAGTTAGTTGGTTTTATCCAAACGTATGAGTTAAATTTTAAAGCTTCTAAAGGTGAGTCCATTGCTCTTAAATCATCTAAATCTGTTTCAAAAGATAACTATGTTAATTCTGATATTAAAGATACATAAAATGACATGGCTTTACTTGTTAAGAAATTTTATAGAATTTTAAAAAACAAGAAAAGATCTGATTTTTAAAAACCATCTGACAAAAGAAAAAGAAAATCTAAATCTTGGAAATCTGTAAAAGATAGTCAATGTTTCAACTACCATGAATATCGGCATTTGGCGAATAAATGTCCTAAAAAGGATAAATAAAAAAGAAAGGACATGATAGCTACTTGGGATGAATCATCCGACTCTGAAAGTTCTTCTGAGTCAGATGAATCAGAACAAAAAAAAGTCAAATGAATTAAAAGCCCTGATGACTATAGCCAGAGTCACCTCCTCAGATAGCTGTAACTTATCTGATTATGATAATCTCAGGAGTGACCTTGAAAATGAGAATGAAGACGATCTTCAAGACGCCTACAATGCCTTATACAGGGAAAGTTGTAAAATTGCTATCAAATTGAAAATTCAAAGGGAAAAATATCTTAAACTAAAAGAAGAACTTGAAAACAATATTTTGGAAAAATCTCATCTTTCTGATTGTTTTGAAAAAACAAAACTTGATTTAAATTTTAAAACCTCAGAATTAGAAAAACTCAAAATTGAAAATGAGAATCTAAAACTCAAAGTTTCTTCTCTTTTGAGTTCTAAGAATACTTGGAGATATGCCCATAGAGACCCCAAGCTGGAAAAGCTATTAACCGCATCTAGAAAATGTGGCGATAAATTAGGTCTGAGATATATCAAAGATAGTTCACTAAAAAAATAAAAATGCATCTCCTATATTTGTAAAAGGAGAATCCTCAAACTCTAAAGGTAAGAACTTGAGAAATTTTGGTCGAAATGATTTTAAAAATTCAAAACCTTTTCAAGTTTCTAAGGTTAATTCTAATACTATCAGCTACAGAAATAAAAGATTTAATAAACCCCCTTTGGCTGAAAAAATAGTGGACTTACTCGAACAACTTCTTAAATCTAACTCAAATGGAATCAGAGTTAATAGACACTGGAATAATTCCAACTCCCAAAAATGGAGAAAATCTTAAATTCCTAAACCTAGAACCATATTGAAATGGGTTCCAAAGGTTACATGTCTTGTTGCCCACACAACCTTCAAAGCCACTAGCCATTCAAATGGTACATGGACAATGAATGTTCAAGACATATGATCAGTGACAAAGAAATATTCACCAACTTCAGAGAAGTAAACGATGTATCAGTTACTTTTGATGATGGAAGCAACTGTAGAATTATAAGCCAAGGTATTGTTCAACTCTCTAATCTCCCTCCCTTTGAAAATGTAGTGTATGTTGAAGGTCTAAAACATAACCTCCTAAGTATATCTCAAATCTACGATAACAAACATAACATGAAATTTATAAATCACAGATGTGAGATATCAAATGAGAAGGGAAGTGTGATATAAATGGACGTAGAACTTCTGAGAAATGCTATATTATTAATGACTGATGCTCTTCTAATTTCTCATGTTACATGGTCCAAACAGACGAAATAGAACTATGACATAAATGTTTTGGACATGTCGACTTTAGAGATCTTTATAGCTTGAGCAAGAGAGATCAGATTCGTGGCCAACTCAAATTGAAAAAGGTAGAAAAGATTTATGGTACATGTCAGATTGGCAAGCAAATCAGGAGTAGTCAAAAGAAAGTGAACTCCTTAGTTACATCTAAACCCCTTGAACTACTCTATATGGACTTGGTGAGACCAACAAAAATGGAGAGTAGAGGTGGAAAGAAGTATATTCTTGTTATTGTAGATGATTTACCAGATATACTTAGGTAGCCTTCTTGAGAGAAAAATCTATAACTCTTGATGAAGTTGGAAGAATTCTAAAACGAATTCAGACTACAAAAGAAGTACATATGATCAAGATCAGAAGTGATCATGGTACTGAGTTTAAAAATAGCAGTTTCAAAAAGTACTGTATAGGCCTTGGTATATCACATGAGTTCTCAGCTCGTAAAACACCTCAACAGAATGAGGTTGTTGAAAGAAAGAACAAAGTGTTACAGAAAATGGCCAATGTAATGCTAAATAACATGAATTTACCGAAAAAACTTATGGGCTAAAGCTGTTAATACTGTTTGCTACATTATAAACCATGTGTATGTTAGAAAACAAAAGATAAAACAGCTTGTGAGCTATGGTTTAATAAGAATCCAACTGTTAAATACATTCGAACTTTTGGAAGTAAATGTTATATTTTATGTGACCGGAAAAATTTGGGTAAGTTTGAAGCAAAGAGTGATGAGGGAATATTCTTGGGATATGCTTTGAATAGTCGAGCATATCATGTTCTTAATAAAAGAACAAGAGTGATTCAGGAATCGATTAATGTTGTAGTTGACGATCACATGATCACACCCTTACCAAGTCAAGAAGATGATGAAGTCAACATTATTGACAAACCTGACTCTTCATCTGAATCAGATAATTCTAAATTAAGATTAGTCAAAGACCATCCGACTGATAAGATATTAAGTAACCCTCGTACTGGTGTTCAGATAAGAAAACAATTAGAGAATATCTGTAATTACATTTGTTTCACTTCCCAAATTGAACCAGTAAATGTAAATGAAGCACTTGTCGATGAAAGTTGGATTTTGGCTATGCAAGAAGAGTTAAATCAATTAGTTAGAAATGATGTTTGGTATTCGGTTTCCAGACCTTCTGATAAATATATAACAGAACCAAATGGATTTTCAAGAACAAATCTGATGAAATGAAAAATATCATTAGAAACAAGGCTAGACTGGTTGTACAAGGTTACACTCAGATAGAAGGAATTGACTACGATGAAACCTTTGCACCAATTGCACGCCTTGAATCCATTAGATTATTTATATCAATTGCTTACTATAAAAAAATCAAGATATATCAAATGGATGTTAAAAGTGCGTTTCTAAATGGTGATTTATATGAAGAGGTATATGTTGAACAACCTAAGGGTTTTGAGGACCCTAAAATCTTAGATCATGTTTATCATCTTAAAAAGACACTTTATGGATTAAAACAAGCTCCCAGGGCATGATACGAAAAGTTGACAAAATTTTTGCTTAGTCACAACTTTATCATGGGAAGCGTTGATAAAACTTTATTTGTCAAAAAATATAATGAACATTATTGATTGATTGTACAAATCTACGTTGATGATATTATTTATGGATCTACAAGTACTAACTTGTCTATTAAGTTTACAGATTTGATGAAATACAAGTTTTAAATGAGTATGGTTGGAGAATTGAATTACTTTCTTGATTTACAAGTAAAATAACAGGAAGATGGTATTTTCATTTCTCAAACCAAATATGCTTTAAATTTAGTAAAGAAATTTGGATTCGAGAACGGTAAAAAGTTTGATACTCTTATAAGTACAATTCTCAAACTCTCTAAGGATGAAAACAAGTAAAAGTATAGACTGTGAGATCCTACCCTAGTTAACATGTGTGCATGTGGTGTGTGAGTATGCATTCCATTCATCTTAGTCCCGCGGTCCAACTGGTCGAATTCCTGCGACCCGCGACTTTCGGTTAGCGTTTGCGGTCTTCCTCGAGTTCGGTTATGTTGACCCCACTTAGATCAGCCTAAGACCCATGCCACCTTGTCCATATCGGCGCTGCAGTTCCAACGCTTCGTCTCGTGCATTAATCTGATATGTACATCTCAAGTTATGAGCATCGATCGATATGGGCCATTGATTGAATGATTGGTGGACCCCACCATGGTTTACACATTTTCCCATGCACATGTGTCACCCTAGGCTAAAATTTATAAAAGGCTACTACCCTACAACCTTGTTTGTATCTTCCTACTACAATCATTACTTTCTCTGCCCTAGGTAAGAGAGGTAATGATTACTTCCCTTAAAAGCTTTTTCCCTCTCTTTCCCTCTCATTTCTTCCTCTCTTCTCTTCTTCCCTAACAATTTCCCTCCATATCCAGCAACTCCAGCCCATTTTCTCTCAAAAACCTCCCAATCTAACCTTTGAAAAGTGATCTCAACCTTAGATCTATGCACCTTGGAGCCTAAGGAGTCTAGTGGTAGAAGATTCTCTGGTGTTCTTGTGAGGTGGGTGCTCTCCATGGTTCATCTCTTCTTCTTCTTCCTCCCTTCTTCCTTTCTCTTTTGCTTTATGCATGGAACCATGTAGAGTCCACCAATCCATGGTGGAGGCCCTACATGGTTCCTATGTAGGGCTAATGGCCTAGATCTTGCATAACTTAGCCATGGTGGGCCATTCTCCATGGACCCACTTGAGGCTTCTTCTTCTTCCCATTTCTTGTACATCAAGGGCCATATAGGCCTTGCATGCATGTGGGAAGAGGAATCCCCACCATCCAGCACTTTATTTTCCATGTAAATTGTCATGCATGAAGTAAAGTTTAAAGGATAGTATGGTGTGGATGGTGTGTGGGTGGTCCATTAGTGGCGGGACCACCCACCTATGGCCGGATCTCACTCTTTCTCCTTCTCATTTCTCTGTAATCTCCTTTCATGTATACTAATGAGGTGAGGTTCATCAATGAAGGTCAGCAACCTCCCAGGCCTTAAGTAGGGTGGACGTCTAAGCCCACTTAAATGGACGTCCAGGCCCAACCATGCATACATGGTTTGGGTGATCTTCAAACTTCTCTTTTTATGGAGGTTTGAATGAATGAACCAAGGGCCTGAAATTTTGCTGGCATGTCAAGGTGATTTTTATGCATAGGCCAAAATATGGACAACATATGTTGCTGTCTAGATATCAGCCCAGTTAGAGTGGTGTTTTGGGTTAATGATTAGACAAATTTCATATTCTTTTTCCCCAAATTTCTTTAGGGGATTTATAGTGTGTGGACCTCACTTTGATGTGGGATGGGGCCCACACCCTACCTCCCATGATTGAGGCCCATGGGTTGGGGCAAACATGGCTAACTGTCCAGATTTTCTGGACAGTTCGGCAATATAGTATAACAGAAATCATCTTGTTCACCTAAATTTCTGGAAGAAATGGGCCACTCCAGTGGACCCCACCTACTGTCCATACATGTGAGTACCAAACCCACCTATTTTCTCAGTGATTTGAGAGACCTATGCCCACCCCATGATATGTTAATCATGGGGATAACAACATTGTGCAGTAGTAACAGATTTTTTTAGAAAACATTGTTGTCCAGAATTTGTATCAATTAAATAAAATAATTTTACCAATTAAAAAATTCTAAAATTTTGTAGGGGGAGACCCATCTATATTAGGACACCCTTACAAAATTTAGGGCCAATGGGCACCTGTACACACCATGGCAATAGCTGAACCAGCCCACTATATTGTGGTGTCCAGATCAGGCAGAATCTCAGGACATATTGTCTTCTTAAAATGAATTAAAATATTTTTAGTTGTTCAAAAATCCTAAAATTTTATAGAGAGGTGACTCACTCATGGTATGACTCACCTACAAATTTTTGGGGCTAATGGATCCCTGTGCACACTGTGATGAGGGCTGGATCGGCCCACCAAGTTGGGATGTCTAGGATGATCAAAATTTCTGGGCAGACTATTTTCTATAAATAAATTAAAATACTTCTGAGTATCCAAAAATCATGAAATTTTAAAGTCAGGTGTTCCACCTATTATGTGACTCACCTACCAATTTTTGGGGCCAACGGACCCTTGTGGACACCGTGGCAAGGGTCGGACTGACCCACCACGTTGGGACGTCTAGGTCAGTCTGATTTTCTGGACAAAATATTTTCTTTAAATTAATTAAAATACTTCTAGTTATCCAAAAATTACAAAATTTTGTAGAGGTATGGCCCACCCATAGAAGGACCATCCTGAAAATATTTAGGGCCATCGGGCCCCTGTACCGACCGTGGTGCGGCCTGCAATTTGGATTAGTTTTGGGCCAAATACCCAAGCCCGTAGGACTACCCAACATGGGACGCCCCTACCTTGGGCTATTAGGCCTGCATTCCAACGGCATGACCCACTTGAAGTAAGTGTTGTATATCTCCCTTCTTATCTAGTGGGACCCACAGTAATGTGTGTGGTCCATCAGAGATTAAATTTACTATAAAATAATTTTATTATTGGATTTCAACCAACCCAGAAAATGGGTGGGCTAATTGGCAATTTGGCATGGGCCTATTGCTACCCATAAGAGTTTATTCTGGGGCAGCATGGTCCACCAGATTTAAGGATAGATTAATCTATTATTTTGTCATTTTTCCTTCAGTATTGTGGGTTTAATTAGGGCCCATCTGAGGCCCACCCAAGATGGGTTTTATTGGATCATTGTATGTGAATAATTGCTAGTTCCTTAACCTTTTTCTCTTGGACTAGATCCTTTTAAGGAGGCCCATCAACCAATGGGCCTATACTCTTCTACCTATTGTGATGGGTTACGGGCTATCATATGCAAGTAGTTGGGCCCTTGGCTGCCCACCAAATCAACTATATACTTGGACTAAGAAGTGAGGCCCAACTAACTAGTAGTAACTGTAAAATTGCCCATGTGGATGAATTACTGGGCTGCCCATGAGTCCCACCACAATATGTGGATTTATGACCTTTATGGTTAGGCCTAACCTTACTTGAGGGCCCACCGTATTGCCTATGAGTTGGGCTTTGTGTATAGCCCATTAGGCCATGGATTGCTTGGGCCTTAGACCTTACATTATATGCATAGCGGGCTACCTTTTGGGACCCAGTTGAGGTTGGATGTCCTCCTTGGTGGCCCTAAGGTAGGCCCATAGGGCCTTTATAGGTGGTTGAAGGCCCACCTTAGACCTGGCTAGGACCTTTCCTCCATTAAAACTAATGACTCTCTTAGCTTGTGGGTCATCCTAGAGTATTGGGCCCCCACTAGAGGATTTCTCTTCTCCTTAGAACACCGTCTATATGCCTAGACCTTGACCCTCCTTAGGACGAAGGATTCCATATATTCTTCAGGTAGCGCATGTACATCATTATGACCCATATGCATCATCTGTATGAATTGATTGCATTGTATGGTGGTCATTGAGGGATGGAGTTTCTCCCCTCGTGCACAATGAGTGCTTGAAGCTGGTGCATGACCTGCATGTGTGAGTCATGCATTGACATTGCATTTCATGGTGATATCGCCCTTGCTTTACTAGGGCCTTGCCTCCACACGGACGTTCGTGGATGACCGTATGTATGGACACCGGAAATATTACTTGAGCATACCAGGTGCATAGGATGCCCATGGGTGAAATTTCCAAAACTTCCATGGTACCAAGGATCTGCTCCAGCGCCATGACCGGGTGGAATATATGAGCACACAAGGGCCTCATACCGTTGGGCCACGACTCCCACTCGTGTAGTCAGTTGGATAGGGGTGTGGCCTTACTCACCTAATATAAGAGGGCATTACTAGGCTGAGTCTGACCAACTCAGGAAATGGGTCCGCTAACGTTAGGCCTTACAGGTGATTGACTGTCCACAGGCGGGTAGTGAGGTCTTTTACGCTCGTTTGACTATGCGGGGTCTGTAGAGCAACAGTCATCCAGCAGTGTAATGGACCCCGGTGATTTCCTTATGATTGGAAATGTACTTGATATGTGGACTGGATATGAACACTGACATTATTCGCATTGCATTTGCATCGACTGTATAAGCCCCTTCATGCATCGCCTTGGTATGGCGCCCAGTACTCATTGTATCATATTTATGATAAGCCTCGATAAGGCTAGTGATATTGTCATTAAGCATGTTCCTCTTTCTGTTCTTCTGTGCACCATTATCACACACTTTCACCACCCTCTAAGCTTCTATAAGCTTATGCATGATTGATGCATGCAGGTGATCTTAGGCAGGCATCGTAGTGGCAGAGCTTGGATTAGAGCTAAGTTTGAGGACCTAGTGTTGCTGATTTTCCCTTCCTTATTCTATCATCTTATGTATGTCCTTTCGGACCTAATGTAAGCTTGTAAAGTTCAAATTCTTAGTGGATTTTTTGATGTGTCCCCTTTGTTATTCTCAGATGTACTTGCTGTGATCTTGGGTATGCTCATATTGAAAATGATTATATTGTTATGAAAATCCTCCTTATAGGATCCCAAGATCAGAACCTGCCTTAGGAACCGAGAATGGGGTACTACGAAGGCTGTTGCGGTCGGAACCGGCCATCGGGTTCCTTGTGAGTCGAATTACCGAGTCTGGGGCATGACATAGACTCTCGCTTATATCAAAGCATGATTGGTAGTCTTTTATATTTAACTACTAGTAAACCAGATATTGCTTTTAACGTTGGAATTTGTGCTAAATATCAATCTGACCCTAAGGAATCTCATCTAATTGCTGTTAAATGGATAATTCAATATGTCGCAAGTACAACTAATTTGGTCTATGGTATCGGCATGATACAAATGTGCAACTTGTTGGATATACTGATGCTGACTGGGAAGGAAACATTGATGATAGAAAATCTACCAGTGGTGGATATTTCTATGTAGGAAATTGTTTAGTTTCCTAGATCAGCAAGAAATAAAATTCTGTATCATATCTACAGCTAAAGCTGAATAATCGCAGCTAGTAATGACAGTACCCAGCTGGCTGGATGAAAAGAATGTTAGCTAATTACGGGATTTCACAAGATACTATGATACTATATTGTGATAACTCCAGCAAGATATTAATATTTCAAAAAATTCTATTCAACATTCTCGTATGAAACATATTGACATTCGATATCATTAATTCGAGAATTAGTTAAGGACAAGGGCAT
>JAJHSJ010000015.1:37078744-37166258 GCA_021015155.1 Magnolia officinalis
TGTAGGTTTAGATTTAGGGATTTGAGAATACATTTAGGTTTTAGGTTTAGGTTTAGGTTTAGGTTATAGGTTTAGGTTTAGGTTATAAGTGTAGGTTTAGGTTTAGGTTTAAGTTAGGTTATAGGTTAAGGTTTAGGGAATTGAGAATAAGTTAAGGTTTAGGTTTAGGAAATTGGGTTCGGGTTTACGTTTGAGTTTTCAAGTTTAGGTTTAGGCTAAGGAGTTTAGATTAGGATTAGGTGTAGGTTTAAGTTTAGGGATTTGAGAATACATTTAGGTTTGAGGTTTAGGTTTAGGTTTTAGTTTATAGGTTTAGGTTTTAGGTTTAGGTTTAGGTTTTAGGTTTAGGTTAAGGTTAGGTTATAGGTTATAAGTTTAGGTTATAGGTTTAGGTTATAAGTTTTGGTTTAGTTTCCGGTTATATGTTTTGGTTTAGGTAGGTTTCGGTTTTAGGTTTAGGTTTAGTTTAAGTTAGGTTTAGGTATAGGTTATAGGTTATAGCTTTAGGGAATTGAGAATAGGTTAAAGTTTAGGTTTAGGAATCAATTCGGGTTCGGGATTGGGTTTTCAAGTTTAGGTTTAGGTGTAGGTTAGGGGTTGAGATTAGGATTATGTGTAGGTTTAGGTTTAAGGATTTGAAAATACATTTAGGTTTTTAGGTTTTAGGTTTAGGTTTTAGTTTATAAGTTTAGGTTATAGGTTAGGTTTAGGTTAAGGTTAACTTTAGGTTATAATTAAGGTTATAGGTTAAGGTTAGGTTTAGGTTTTGGTTAACGTTTTAGGTTTAGGTTTAGGTTATAGGTTATAGGTTATAGCTTTAGGGAATTGAGAATAGATTTAAGGTTTAGGTTTAGGAATCGGATTCGGGTTCGGGATCGGGTTTAGGTTTGGGTTTTCAAGTTTAGGTTTAGGTTTAGGTTAGGGAGTTGAGATTAGGATTAGGAGTAGGTTTAGGTTTAGGGATTTGAGAATACATTTAGGTTTTAGGTTTAAGTTTAGGTTTTAGTTTATAGGTTTTAGGTTTACATTTTAGGTTAGGTTAAGGTTCGGTTCTCGGTTATAGGTTAAGGTTTAGGTTATAGGTTTTGGTTAAGGTTTAGGTTTTAGGTTATCGGTTTAGGTTATAGGTTATAGCTTTAGGGAATTGAGAATGGTTAAGGTTTAGGTTTAGGAAATTGGGTTCGGGTTCGAGCTCGAGTTTAGGTTTGGGTTTTCAAGTTTAGGTTTAGGTTTAGGTTAGAGAGTTGAGATTAGGATTAGGTGTAGGTTTAGGTTTAGGGATTTGAGAATACATTTAGGTTTAGGTTTAGGTTTAGGTTTTAAGTTTAGGTTAAGGTTATGTTATGGTTATCAATTTAGGTTAAAGGTTATAGGTTATAGGTTAAGGTTTTGGTTATAGGTTTTGGTTCAGGTTAAGGTTATAGGTTTTGGTTTAGGTTTAGGTTTAGGTTTTAGGTTTAGGTTAAGGTTATAGGTTTAGGTTATAGGTTATAGGTTATAGATTATAGCTTTAGGAAATTGAGAATAGGTGAAGGTTTAGGTTTAGGAAATCGGGTTCGGGTTCGGGATTGGGTTTAGGTTTGGGTTTTTCAAGTTTAGGTTTAGGTTTAGGTTAGGGAGTTGAGATTCGGATTAGGTGTATGTTTAGGTTTAGGGATTTGAGAATAAATTTAGGTTATAGGTTTAGGTGTAGGTTTAGTTTATAGGTTTAGGTTATAGGTTTAGGTTTAGGTTAAGTTAGGTTTATAGGTTATATGTTATAGGTTAAGGTTTAGGTTATAGGTATTGGTTTAGGTTAAGGTTATAGGTTTTTGTTTTTGGTTTTGGTTTAGGTTTTAGGTTTAAGTGAAGGTTATAGGTTTAGATAACCCGAAAATCGAACCACAGGAATCCCGATCACAGAATCCGGTGCCGACAGCCTCCGTAATACCCCATTCTCGGCTCCTAGCGTCCATACGCCAGATTTCGATCTTGGGATCGTACAAGTAAGATTTTCCAATGTACATTTATATCGTAAGAAGCATAACCACAATTTTTACCCAAATCACAAAGACAACATCATCATCACATACCTACTAATATAATCATTTGAATACAATGCTGAAAGGAAAATACATATGTCGAAAATCAAAGCTCTAGAGGTCCGCCGCATGCTCCAAGCTCAACGCTGCTGCAACCTAACATCACCTGCACGCATCTATCGTGCATAAGCTTATAGAAACTTAGAGGGTGGTGTAAGTGTGCGCACAAGGTAAGTGTCAAGTATTCAACGCAATGTCATAATCATACAATGTCGAAATAGGCACAAGGTCATGAATCATATGTTATCAGAGTAAGCGAAAATACTGGCAAGTCCATGAGTTAAACAATATCAGAATACGCGATACAGATCAACTATACAAATAAGGAGTCATAAAGAGTCTAATATCAGGTGCCGTATCTAAACCATATAATTGCAGAAACACAGGTAACCCAAAATGCCATATGCCGCGAATGTAATGCAATATGCGGTGCAAATGGAATGACCATGTTGGAGTGTTAAGTCGGGATGATAGTACGTAGTATCGCAGGGTATAGGGTCCATCACAAGGGACTTCTGTCACGCCCCAAACCCGAAAATTAGATTCACAAGAAATCCCGATCGCCGAATCCAATGCCGACAACCTCCGTAGTACCCCATTCTCGGCTCCAAGCGTCATACACCAGATTTTCGATCCTGGGATCCTACAAGGAGGATTTTTTTTATGTACATTTAACTCGTAATAAGCATAACCACAAGATTACCCAATTCACAAAAGCAACAACATCATCACATATCCACTAATATAATCATTTGAGTATAGTGTTGAAAGGGAAATACATATATCAAAAATCAAATCTCCAGAAGACGGCTGCATACTCCAAGCTCGACGCTGCTACAACCTAACATTACCTGCACGCATCTATCGTGCATAAGCTTATAGAAAACTTAGAGGGTGGTGTAAGTGTGTGCATAAGGTAAGTGTCAAGTATTCAATACAATGCCTTAATCATACAATACCGGAAACACTGGTAATCCATAAATCGTACAATGTTGGAATAAGCAGAAATACTGACAAGAGCAGGAATTATCAGAATAAACAGAAAAACCGACAAGATCATAAATCCTACAATAACAGAGTAAGCGGAAATACGGACAAGTCCATGAGTCAATCAATATCAGAATACGCAATATAGGTCAGCTATGCAAATGAGGAGTCATAAATAATCAAATATCGGATGCCAAGGATATAATGCAATATGCAATTCGGAAGAGCTAATGAATACCATCACTCTCATCTAAGTCACAGGAATACAGAAACCTAGAACCCAAAATGCCATATGTCGAGGATGTAAACAATATACAATATGTGGTGCTAATGGAATGACCATGTTAGAGTGTGAAGTCGGGATGATAGTACATAGTATCGTAGGCTACGGGATCCACCACAAGGGACTTCTATCCAAACCAGTCCCATACCTAAATTTGGATAGTCAGACTCAATGTGGTAAACTCTTGATCTCAGGTTAGTTGCGCGCCCCAACCGAAATCCTTGTCATAACGAAGGTACATAACAATTAGTTGCGCACCACCAGCCCGAGTGGATAGTGAATGAATGAATGAATGAATGAACATGCAACTCCTACTCAATAAGTCCACATATCAGTACAGTTCATCTCTGGGATCATCAACAGGGTTTAGTACACTCCAAATGGCGTTGTCTCTCTCCCACACAGCACAGTCCAAGTGAGCGTAAGAAACCTCACTATCCCCCTGACCAATAGTCTGCCAATACCTATCCGGCACGTCGATAGCGGACCCATTCACGAGCTAGTCAAACTCAACCTAGTATTGCCCCTACCCTCGGGTGAGTAAGGCCACACCCCTTTTCAACCGACCATGACACAGTGGGAGACACGGCCCCCTGGTATTCGGCCCTCGTGCGCTCATATATCCACTCGGTCTCGACGTTGGAGTCATCTCCTGGCCACGGAGGTTTAGAAATTTTTACACAGGGACATCTATGGCGCCCGTATGCTAGAACCAAACATTTTCGGTGTCCTGTCTGGCCATCCACGATATGCCTATGGAGGCTATGACCCTGATGTCGCTAGGGCGTATAATACACAATGTAAGATGCATGAGTCACACAATCTAGTCATGCATCAATCCTGCACATGTCGTGCGCTCATGTGAGTTAACCTCCGCCTATCAGGGAGTCTCATATCAACATGCTCAATGACATATGCAATGATCAACCACATCTCATAACAAACATGCAGATGATGCGTATGGGCATGTATCATGATGTCATGTTGTTACATATCATAATCGGTATCAATAACCGGCATCGACAATCGACGGCCAATCACAATGGGCCTCATCTCATAGGCCTTAAACACGGGTTGAATACACATCACAAAGGGCCTTAAATACAGGCCACATATACATCACATTGGACCCCGACAATCAAAATCGGGAATCGGCCACGACAAATCAGATCGGTTATCGGCCTCGATCGATAATCGGCAATTGGCCATGACAATTTAGAATCGGTAAACGGCCTCGATAGATAATCGGCAATTGTCCACGACAATTGAGAATGGTAATCGGCCTCGATCGATAATCGGCAATTAGCCACGACAAATCAGAATCGTTAATCGGCCTCGATCGATAATCAACAATCGGCTTAGATAATCGGTACCGATAATCAGCATTGGTAATAAGTACCGACGATAAGCATCGATAATCGGCCATGACAACCAGCATATATAGATAAGGCGAGTCCATAGATGGACAACCAATCAACCATAATGTAAAGATAGGCTTTCAACCATAGTTATATTAAATTCGATAGCACGGAGCCATCTGTTTATGGCGAATGGGGCCCACTTATTTGGGTTAACCCATGAAGAGAATGGGCCTAACAAGGCCTAAGGGAAGGTCACAATGAGGACATCTAACCGTCATTGCCCATCAATGTGGACATTCAACCAACATTGCTCCCAAGGAGTGGCTCACATAGAGCCAAACATACAATGGGCCCACGACCTCATACAAGGGTTTGATATACATCACACATGGGCCGAATACATGGGCCTAATATACATCACCATGAGCCACGACCCATGGTCCTCCGATACATCATAATGGGCTATGACCATAGACCTCAATATACATCAAGTGGACTCATTAATGGGTCACATATAATGACAGGTGGGCCCTGCACATGGGCTTGAATACATCAAATGGGTCATGTACCTGGGCCTCGAATACGTCAAGTGGCTACACATCATGGACCTAGTACATATCACAATGGGTCTTGTCCATGGGCCACAAATACAACTTATTGGGCCTCTTAATTACAATGAGTCGGCCGTACAAGTGGACGGTATGGGTGAAACACACACAGCATGGTGGGCCTGTATAGTGTAGGTGGGCCTAATACACGCAGGAAGTGGGCCCTGTGCTATCAAGACGGGTAGATAGTGCGGATATAAAATACATACATCAGGGTGAGTCCCACCATTCAGCGGTTAGATGGTGCAGATATACAGTACACTTGTCATGGTTGGATCACACATTGAAATGGGCCTTATGTACATCCCGTTGGGCCCTGACCCATAGGGCTCAAATACCAGGTGGGCCTCATAACATGGGCCTCATATATATCAAAGTGGGCCTCAACAACGGGCCATAAACACATAAAGATGGGCCTAATCACGTGGGCCTCATATATATCAAAGTGGGCCACATCCAATATAAATGGTGGTAATAACTTCTACTATTAAAATTTTCAAGACCTTACAAGGATGGACGTCATAAATAAAGTACATGCCTCATAGTGGGGCCCACACCAATAGAAGGTGTGGATTACAAAACATACATCAGTGGTTCCCATGTGGGGCCCACCATAATATTTATTTTCCATCTAGTCCTTGACAAGGTTATAGGGGCCCACCATGATATTTTATTTTACATCCAAACTGTTCATAAGGTCAGTCAGACCTGGGGTGGGCCTGGGGCCCGCTGAAATGTTTGTTTGACATCCCTATTGGTGAGGTCACACGGACCACAGGTGGGACTGGGGTCCACCGAAACATTTATTTGTCACCCAACCTGTTCACAAAGTCACACGGTCAGGGGGGGCCACTGGGATTTTATTTTCCATACAACCTGTTAATAGGGACACACGACCAGGGAGGGGCCCACCGTAATGTTTATTTGCCAAACAACCTGTTCATAAGGTTACGTGGGCCGGGCCCACGGTAATGTTTATTTCCACCCAACTTGTTGATATGGTCACGTTGACCAGGGAGCCCATAGTGATGTGGTTCACAAATTCAGCCCACACATTATGTGTGTCCCACCTGGCTGAGGGGTCAGACCAATTTTCAGCCACATCCAGAATTCAGGTAGGCCCTACCAAGCAATTTTATATGTTTAAAGCATGTCTTCACATGATTTTAGATGGTATAGCCCACCTGAGTTCCATATACGGCTGATTTTTAGGATACCCATAATTTAAAGGGGAGCCATCAAATACACGGTGTTGATGGTCGAAACACATCATGGTGGGGACCACCGTCCACTGCCGTGGACGGACGGTGTGAATGAAAACACTTGCATCATAGTGGGTGTCACCACCCACTGTTGTGGACGGTGTGGTAAGCCCACATCACCACAGTGGGTCCCATGTAGGGCCCACCAAAATGTTTATGTGCAATCCAACCCGTCCATTATGTGTGTCCCACAAAATTAAGGGTCCAAACCAAATTTCATGTGGGTCAAAGCTTCATGTGGACCCCAGCAATCATTTTCGAGTGGTTTAACATACCTTTGTATAAACGGTGGTGATGTGGGCCATCTGAGAACTATTAATGGCTGATGTTTGGAACCGACACTTCAATGAAGGGGTCCCACAAATGGACGTCAGGGATTTAGAACACACATCACGGTGGCCCACAACTAGGGCAATGGGGACCCACCCCTTTTACGTGTATGCCATGACAGCAAGTGCTTGCCACCTTTTTGTCGTATGTATTTTTTTTTGTTATCCTAGGTGGGACCCATATTAACCAGATCTACTCCGTCCATTGTATGTGTCCCACAAAATTAGGGGTCCGAACCAAGTTTCGGGTGGGTCCAAGCTTCTTTTGGACCCCAGCAATCATTTTTTCCAATTTTTAGCGAAAAATACTAGCATTCTCAATGCCACGGCCCGCCAGATAATGGGATCGGTATCATTTTTCGGCTCAACGCCTAAAATGATCTGAAAAATAGAATGGACGGCGTGGATTATGAATATACATCAAGGTGGGGCCTGCATAAGTGGCCCACCCCAAAAAAAAAAAAACCTTTTTCCTTTTTCTCTTTTTTTTGGTTAGCTTGTTAGTACACCACCATGTCAGTACATGCACTCCATGTTAGCCTACCTCTACCACGTCCAGCGTCCAGAGACGCTGGACGGCATGGATATAACACAAGCGTCGTGGTGGGTCCCACACGGATGTGGCCCACATTTCATCAAGGTGGGTCCCACATGAACATAGCCCATCGTATTTGAATCAGTCTGATACTTGTGTGTTTCCACCACCATAAGGTAGGGTCCACATGACTTGGACGGTTGGATAAGACATACATCAAGACGGGGTCCATCCAAGTGGGCCACACATCACACAAAAATGAGAAAGAGAGAGAGAGAAGCACTCACTTTTAGATCTTGATCTCCTCCTTCCGCCAAAGCATGCTAGAGCTCCAATGGATGGACTTCAACGATGGAGATTGATTTTTGAGGGTGAGGATAGGAGATAAGAAGGTGGGCCACACCAAACTCTCTCTCATGGGGGGTGGGTCGTGAGTTGCTTGCGAGAAATGAGATGTAAGAGAGATGAGAGAGATGGGAGATGTGATGTAAAAAGAGAGAGAGAGAGAGAGGGATGGGTGAGAGAGTGATAAGTGATGGGGAGGGTTGACTTTGGGGAGGGTAGTTGTACTTGGGGATGGGTGTGAGTGATGGGAGTGATGGGATTTGGTACTTGATTGATTGATGGGTTGATTTGACATGTTGTAGAGATTCCCTCGGTATTTACAACGCGCGACGTTTTATCTAACCGAACGCGGGCCCACATCTCCTGGCCAGGGTACCGCATAGGGTGGCAAGACGCAGCATCGGAACCGCGGCGACGGCGCAGTCGCATTCGTACAAGTCTCGGGTCGAGCCAACTCAGATATGCGGTACACATCTCAAGTTGCACACAAATGCCGACAGTCGATCTCGGGTCACCGAAATTCGATCGGGATAACCATGGAAGCCTACGGAATAGTACGGGCTAGGATACGGGTCTTATAACATCTATCCAAACCAGTCCCATACCTAAATTTGGATAGTCAGACTCAATGTGGTAAACTCCTGATCTCAGGTTAGTCGCGCGCCCCAACCGAAATCCTGGCCATTGAAAAAGTTCACATAACAAATAGTTGCGCACCACTAGCCTGAGTGGATAGTTAATGAATGAATGAATGAGTATACAAATCCTACTCAATAAGTCCACATATCAGTACGGTTCATCTCTGGGATCATCACAGGGGTTTAGTACACTCCAAATGGCACTGCCACTCTCCCAGCTGCACAGTCCAAGTGAGCATAAGAAACTTCACTATCCGCCTAGCCAATAGTCTGTCAATACCTATTCGGTACGTCGATAGCGGACCCATTCCTCGAGCTGGTCAGACTCTGCCTAGCAATGCCCCCTACGCTCGGGCGGGTAAGGCCACACCCCCCCAACCGACCACGACACAGTGGGTGACGTGGCCTCCTAGTATTCGGCACTTGGGCTCTCATGTATCCACTCGGTCTCGTCGTTGGGGCATCCTCTGGTACTAAGAGGGTTTTAGGGATTTTCACCCAGGGCCATCTATGATAGACCGATGTTAGAACAAATTTTTATTGCCCCGTCTGGCCATCCACGATATGCATGTGGAGGTTACGGCCTTGATGTCGCTAGGGCGTATAGTAATCATAATGCGATATGCATGAGTCATACAATCCAGTCATGCATCAATCCTGTGCATACCGTGCGCTCATGTGAGATAACCTCCACCCATCAGGGGATCTCATAACAACATGCTCCATGACATATGCAATGATCAACCACATCTCATAACAAACATGTAGATGATGCGTATGGGCATGTATCATGATGTTATGCTATTACATACTCATAATCAGTATCAATAACCGACATCAACAATCAACCTCGACAATGTGGACATTTAACCAACATTGCCCCCGAGGACTGACCCTCATAGATCCTAATATATAGTGGACCTATGACCTCACACAAGGGCCAAATATACAACACCAAGGGCCTCACTCAAGAGCTTAATACACATCACGATGAGCCTTTCACATGGGCCTAACATACATTACAATGGGCCTCAACTACGAGTCGCATATACACCATATAGGTCTCAATAATCGAAATCGGCCTCGACAATCGAAATCGACACTCAGACTCGACTTCGATAATCAGAGTCAGCCTTGATACTTCGCCTCGACAATCGGGATCGATCGATAATCAGAATCGGCAAATCGGTTCGTCAATCAGAATCGGCAATCGACCACGACAATTGGGATCGATTGATAATCAGAGTCGGTCACGTCAATCGGAATCGGCAATCAACCACGACAATCGGGATCGATCGATAATCAGAATCGACAAATCGGTCATGGCAATCGGAGTCGGTAATCGGTCACGATAATCAGAATCGATTGATAATTAAAATCGGCAAATCGGTCACAACGATCGGATCGGTCGATAATCGGAATCGGCAAATCGGTCATGGCAATCGAAATTGGTAATCGGTCACGACAATCGAAATCGATCGATAATCAGAATCGGCAAATCGGTCATGGTGATCGGATCGATCGATAATCAGAATCGGCAAATTGGTCACGACGATCGGATCGATCGATAATTAGAATCGGCAAATCGGTCACGACAATCGGAGTCGGTAATCGATCGCGACAATCGAAATCGATCGATAATCAGAATCATCAAATAGGTCACGACGATCAGATCGATCGATAATAAGAATTGGCAAATCGATCACGATGATCGGATCGATCGATAATCCGAATCAGCAAATCAGTCACGATGATCGGATCGATCGATAATCAGAATCGACAAATCGGTCACGGCAATCAGAGTCGGTAATCGGTCACGACAATCGGAATTGATCGATAATCAGAATCGGCAAATCGGTCACGTTAATCGGAATCGGCAATCGGCCACGACAATCGGAGTCAGTAATCGGTCACGACAATCGGGATTAATAAGAATGGGCCTAACAAGGCCTAATGGAAGGTCACAATGTGGACATTAAACCATCATTGCCCATCAATGTGGCTATTCAACCAACATTGCTCCTAAGGAGTGGCCCACATAAACATCATTACATACATCATGGCAAAATCACATATCTCAACAGGCCTTGAATATACAACAAGTGGGCCCTGCACCTGGGCCTCTAATACATCACATTGGCCCCTCATCACACGGGCCTCAAATACACAACAGGTGGGCCCTACATCTGGGCCTCAAATACGGGCCTTTAATATACATTAAGTGGACTGTATCCACGAGCCGCACTAATGAGCCTCATACATCAAGTGGACTGCATTAATGGGTCTCATGTATATGACAGGTGGGCCCTGCACATGGGCTTCAAATACATAGTATGAGGGCCCTACACATGGGTGTCATATACATCAAATGGGCCACGTATCTGGGCCTTGAATACATCAAGTGAGCTGCATCATATAGATCACACCAATGGGCCAATATACATCGAATGGGCCGCATCAAATGGGCCGAATCAAATGGGCCGATTCAAACGGGCCGATACAAATGGGCCGAATCATATGGGCTGATACAAATGGGTTGATACAAATGGGCCGATACAAACGGGCTGAGTTGAATGGGCCAATTCCAAATGGGCTGAATCAATGGGCCCAGTCAAATGGGCCGAGATCATCCACACCATTCACCTAGAGATTAATTAAGAGTATTACTCAAAAAAAAAAAAAAAAATGAATCATATCCAAGAATCATTGGACCATACTACACATAACAGTAGAGGTAATGATTTTCCACTGTTAAAACCTCAATGGGCCATCATAGTATTTATTTTCCATCCAATCTGTTCATAAGGTCACAAAGACCTGGATGAGAGGAAGAACAAATATCATATTGGTCCAAAATTTTGAAACCCAAGGGGTTTCAATGGTAGACGTTCAATCGCACTGTTTCTCCAATGTGGTCCACATGATACTATATTTGTCTTCTTTTTTATCTCAAGCCTTAAAATTATTTGGCAAAATGGTTGGACGTTGTAGCTACAACACATGCATGATGGTGGGGTCCACCTGATAACTGGATCTGTCTTATTTTTAGTCTCAAGCCTTCAGGTGAATTAGCCAAAAGGATGGACGGTTCACATACCACATACCTGGCCCATCACGTCAGATGGATGGGCAGTAGGGATATGACATGTGCATTACGGTGGCTGTTCAAAGCTCCTGCCAGCAAGATGGATGGACGGTTGGAATGCAACACGTGCACCATGGGATCCTCGTCCAGATGGATCAACGGATGGACGGTTTGGATGGGTCCATCCATCAGCAGGAATCCCAAATGGTGAGGATCTCTCCCCTCCCCAAGTCAGCTACAGCTGACGTTAACACAGCTGCTGTAGGTACGGTGGTTCCCACGTGAGGGTGCCCACCATAGCTGTATATTATATTATATAATATACTATCATATATTATATAATCAAATATAATATATATGCAATGAGGAGTGGCTGCCCACGGTGCAGATCTTATATGTTAAAGGTGGGTCCCACGTGGGAGGGTGACCCACCATACCATTATAATATAATATATTATATTATATAATAATGATACACCATATATATATATATATATATATATATATATATATATATTAGTGTATGTGTGTGGGAGAGTGGAGCATCAGCGTCCAGAGACGCTGGACAGACGATGTGGGTAAAACACATGCGGTTGGGTCCCACGTGGTGGACCATCCCACGGACGGACAGCGTGAAGAAAACACATACATCACGGTGGAGTCCCACCGTCAATGGACGGTGTGGATATGAAATACATACATCTTTAGTGGGTCACACGTCCATTAGCTGGACGGTGTGGACAAATACATAAATCAATGTGGTCCCATGGACGGACGGTATGGGCGCACACATAAATCATGATGGGTCCACGTTCCAGATGCTGGACAACGTGGGCACCACATATGCAACGTGGGTCCTATGGATGTGGGCCACCTAGGAGGTGGGGCAATCCCTTATTTCCACCCAAAACGGCTGGACAAGGTGGACAAAACAACAAAGCATAGATGGTTGCTGGCCGTTGGGTCTGTCCAGCCCAAAAATGACCTAAAAAACTGGATGAACGGTGCAGATTTAAAGCACATAAATCAAGGTGCCACGTGAGTGTGGCCCACCAACTAAAGAGCAAGCTGGTATTTGTGTCTTTCCTTCCACCAGCGCCTGCTGCTGGACAGCAGGTCTAGTGCACCTGGCCCAGCAGGCCTATGTCTAGGAGGCCTCTCCAACGAGACAAACGGTGTGGATGTTGTCCTACATACATTGGGGTGGCACGGAACTTGCCGGCATCTTTACAGTCAGGTGCTGCTGGCGCGGGAACCATTGTCTCTACCAATGGATGGTGTGGATCAATAGAAACATCACGATTGGCCCCATAGCATGGGTGAAACACATGCATCATTGGTGGGCCACGCATCAAGAGAGAGAGAGAGAGATCGGATGGTGGAGGAACCCCGCCACTATGGGCCCCTCACCACAATGCATACATCAAGATGGGTCCCACCATAAGTGGGCCATCAAACTAAAAAAAATTGACGGATAAACACACACCTCGAGATCTCTCCTTCCTTCTCCGCCAATGCATGCTAGAGCTCCAAATGAACAATTTCAACGGTTAGGAACAAACTTGGATGGTGGAGATGGGAGATAGGAAGTGGGTCATACTAGCTTCTCCCCCATGGAAGCCATGGATGTGGGTTGCTTGGAGAAAATGAGGGAGAAATTATTGTAAGAGAGAGGATGGGATGTGATTGATGGATAGGTGTACTTTGATGGGTGGAGAGAGAGAGAGAGAGAGAGAGGAGAGAGAGAGAGAGAGAGTTGACTTTAGGGGTTGCTTGGGGATGGGTGAAAGGTGATGTGTACTTGACATGAGGTGATTAATTGATTGATTGAAGTGACAAGTCGTAGAGATTCTCTTGGGTTTTTCAACGCGCGGCGTTTTCCTCGAACTGAACGTGGGCCCACATCTCCTGGCCTGGGTATCGCCTTGGCGCGCGAGACACGGCATCGGAATCGCGGCGATGGCGCGGTCGCTAGGGTACTAGTCTTGGGTTGAGTTGACTCGAGTTGACGGCGTGTGACTCAGGGTCTCGTGCAATTGCCGGTTAAGGGTCGAAGGTTGCCGGAATTCGTCAGGAAAGATCGCAAGAACTTACAGAACTATACGATCTAGGATAAGGGTCTTACATATAGGTTATAGGTTATAGCTTTAGGGAATTGAGAATGGGTTTAAGTTTAGGTTTAGGAAATTAGGCTCGGGTTTAGGTTTGGGTTTTCAAGTTTAGGTTTAGGTTAAGTAGTTGAGATTAGGATTAGGTGTAGGTTTAGGTTTAAGGATTTGAGAATACATTTAGGTTTTAGGTTTAGGTTAAGGTTATAGGTTTAGGTTAGGTTTTGGTTTAGGTTATAGGTTATATGTTATAGCTTTAGGGAATTGAGAATAGGTTAAGGTTTAGGTTTAGGAAATCGGGTTCGGGTTCGGAATCGGGTTTAGGTTTAGGTTTTCAAGTTTAGGTTTAGGTTTAGGTTAGGGAGTTGAGATAAGGATTAGGTGTAGGTTTAGGTTTAGGGATTTGAGAATACATTTAGGTTATAGGTTTAGGTTTAGGTTTTAGTTTATAGGTTTAGGTTATAGGTTTAGGTTTAGGTTTTAGGTTTTGGTTAAGGTTAAGTTATAGGTTATAAGTTTAGGTTATAGGTTATAGGTTATAGATTTTGGTTTAGGTTATAGGTTATAGGTTATAGCTTTAGGGAATTGAGAATAGGTTAAGGTTTAGGTTTAGGAAATCAGGTTCGGGTTCGGGATTGGGTTTAGGTTTGAGTTTTCAAGTTTAGTTTTAGGTTTAGGTTAGGGAGTTGAGATTAGGATTATGTGTAGGTTTAGGTTTAGGGATTTGAGAATACGTTTAGGTTTAATTTATAGGTTATAGGTTATAGGTTTAGGTTATAAGTTAAGGTTTAGGTTTAGGTTTAGGTTATTGGTTTAGGTTTGGGTATAGGTTATAGGTTTCGGTTATAGGTTTAGGTTTATATTATAGATTTACGGATTTTAGAATAGGTTTAGGTTGGTTATAGGTTATAGGTTTAGGTTATGGTTATAGGTTTAGGTTTGGGTTTAGGTTATAGGTTATGACTTTTCATAAACACGGGCCTGCTCCTACAAATTCGAGCTAATACATAATCACGGCCTGTCCAAATGGCCAGACCACTCCAATGCTGTCCATAGTAAATGGGCAGCTTCATCATGGTCATAACAGTGGTTCCCACCTTCCAGAGACCCCTGCTCAATATCCAGATAGCTTCGACGCACATCCGGGTTTACTTCAACAAATTCGAGCTAATACATAAACACGTCCTGTCCTAATGGAAAAACCACTCCAATGTTATCCATAGGAAATGGACAGCTTCATCATGGTCGTAACAGCGGTTCTAACCTTCCAGGGACCTCCGCTCAACATCCGGATAGCTCCGACGCACATCCGGGTCTGCTTCAACAAATTCGAGCTAATACATAAACACGGCTTGTCCTAATGGCCAGGCCACTCTAATGTTGTCCATAGGAAATGGACAGCTTCATCATGTCATAACAACGGTTCCCACCTTTCAGGGACCCCCGTTCAACATCCGGATAACTGCGACGCACATCTAGGTCTTCTTCTTCTGCGAGTAGATATGAGACTAATAGGCATGAACTAGCCAAAGTAATCTTTCATTTTCCTAATCCATCCTAATATGTTCAAAATATTTCCTGAAAATGCTATGCAACTTCAAGTCTCTATCACATGTAGCGACTAGATAGCACTTATACTATCCATAAAACGAGTCGGTTAAATTTCTCGAAAAATCACAAATGAATAGTTCATCAATCCTTTATGATGATATGAGGAAGTCAATAGCATATGATTGCTTGTCTCTAGTCTGTAGATGATATTCGTCAAGGGCATGGGAGGAATTATGAAGAGATGTTGTATTATATACATTGTATTAATTTCATTGTTGAATATACATTGTACATTGTTGTTCCACTCATGTACTATTTCATGTTATATACATTGTATTATATACATCGTTAAATATATATTGTACGAGGTTTACAGTAATCTTGGAGTGCAAAAATTTCTAAGTCTGTGCATTTCAGTCCGAGTTCCTTCTCTAATCACGATAGCTTGGGAGGTTAGATCCGAGGAATGGGTTGCTGCAAAATGGCTGATTAAAACTATATTGGGTTATCTTGCTGGTCCTGAAATCATTATACTAGCAAGATAACCCAATATACTTTTAATCGGTCCTTTCGCAATCAACTCATCCCTCAGATCAACCCTCTCAAGGCTATCGTGATTAGAGAAAGAACTTGAACTGAAATGCACATACTTGAAAGTTTTCTGCACTACAAGATTACTGTAAACATCGTACAATTTACGTGAAAATTTTCTTCAGTAACCGAACATAAAACATGAACTCAATGGCAACTTTTCAGCCTATGAAACGAGGCATTGTAATAAAGCTAATTGCAAACTCACATTTTGTGTATAAGCAGTCCATCATTCCTTTCTCCAAGTCCAACTAAAAGTAAATGCGACTCATTAGTCACACAGAATAACTACTATCCGGATAGCTTCGACGCACATCCGGGTCTATCCATAAGGTTTGCAAGGACCATTTTAGGCAACAAAAGGCAATGGAACAATATACACATTTATCTTCATACTAAGAATAGAAATACAATGCTAAGTAAACAAATTTCGATGACTTCTAGGAAAAAATGTCTACCCAGTCACAAATGCAATTTTTAAGGCCTAATTTAAAAGAGAAGATGTTGCATGTGTAAGAGACAAAAAAATCCTTCAAAAAAGTGTTAACGAGATCTCCTATGATCCATTGATACAAACAGGGGTTACTAGGAGGAAAACAAATGGCAAATCACTTCAAAAAGGATACAAATAGGGGTTACTAGCTAATTTCTTTCATTTATTGCCATTTGTTTAGGGTTGTAAGCTATGTGAGGCCCATAGGGTCGGAAACATAAACATTATGATGGATGTAGATTGTGTCCTACCCTTGCCCTCTCTACCCATAAACAGGTAGTTGTGTAGGTGAGCCCACCTTGATGTATCCATTTCTTCATGCCGTTTATCACTTCTCTCAAATCATTTTAAGGTATGTGCATAAAAATGAAGTGTATCCAATACTCAAGCATACCACACTAAAGAAGTAACGCCCTGGAAATCGGGGGTCGTGCATACGCTTGACTCTCAAGTTCCCGGTTATTGCTTATAATCAATTTATTTATTTTGTGATTAATCAGGTTTAAATGTGCAACATGGAATTACTTGAAACTTGAATCACAATTCAAAGCTAGTCTACTGTAATGGAAAATGTTAAATGTTTACAAGTCCAAAAATTATAACTATGGGTCGCTCAAGGCGTTGCCCAACAAAAGTACAAAGAATTGTATGTTCCAAAGAATGATTCACCAAGTCCCCTACTTAGCGATCCAAGTCCGCCTGTAAAACTAGGGCGAGCCGCCCATCAACTGTAAATAGGATAACTCGTCCTCATCATCCAGACTCGCGTCACCGTGCTCCTCGTACTCTGCATCACCTGCATCTACTGAAGAGTCTGGTTGGTGTTTTAAAACACCATCCCAGAGTGGGAGTGAGTGATCAACTTAGTGGGTGTTATTAATCTTAAGTTATAACAGACATCAATTATATTATGAAATTAATGAAAAACAATCATTCAGAAATACTTAACCAATCTTATAATACATATGCATGATAGATGATATGATGCATGCCCTTGCCACAACACTCCCTCGAGCGACTCCATCTAACAATCGTGTATGACCAACACTCCCTCAGAACGACCTCGACTGCAGAGTCGCCTACCTAACTAGTGCGATGCGATGATAATGTTTGTCAAGTTCTTAGTTAATTTCATTCATCCAGCAGGTTGGAGAAACTGATACACCCCACGTATCAAATGCCCTGAACTGGTTGCGGTGTCAAGGCCCCTCAACGTGCGAGGCCAGGACCCCGCGATCCTTGATCCCATCGGTTTCCTCATCCCTGACTTTAAGCACATGGGGAGTGCCGAGAAGAAGGGATTGCTCATAGTCACTACAGGGAGGCGTGTTACCCCAGTGTAGGCCGACAGTTCGGACAGTGTCCCATTCCACCATACCCGGCTCACGAGGCGGTGGATCGGTTTCAAATGGTTAGCAATGGGCTACAACGGTTGTAAGGTGTCCTAGGTTTCATACATATGTGTAAGACCCGCATCTTAGAATGTACCGTTCTGTAGGTTCTTGCGGTCTTTCCGGTCGAATTTCGGCAACTTTCGACCCTTAACCGGCGTTGTGCGCGACCCTGATTCACACATCATTAATCTGATTCGACTCAACCCGAGACTTGTACCATTGCGACCGCACCGTCCCCGCGGTTTCGATGCTGCGACTCGCGCACCGAGGCGATACTCTGGCCAAGAGATGTGGGTCAACGTTCGGTGCGAGGAAAACGCTGCGCGTTGCGAAACCCAAGAGAATCTCAACAAAATATCACATCAATCACCCATCAATCAATCCCATCAATCCATCACTTTCACCTTTTCCCATGCAAGCCCCAAAGTCAAAAAGGTCCTTACAAACCCATACCTTCCTTACACCAAAAGCCACAAAAGTCAAAAAGGTTCTTACACATGTCCATCAATCCATCAACCATCCTTCTCTCTCTCTCTTTACAAGTCTCTCTCCCCTTCATTTTCAAACCCATCCCAAGCAACCCAAAACCTCTCACACGTCCAAGCCTCTCCCACCTCTCCCAAGCAACAAGTGTGGCCCACCTCTTCCAACCCTTCCATCTTCCATCTCAACCATCCAAACCCCATCTCCTCCGTCGGAATCGAAGCAAAGGAGCAAAGGAAGCCTTGGGACCAAGAAAGAGCCGGTGGATGATCTTAGATAGTTGTTCTTCATTCGTTTTGTTTGATCAATGGTCCATATATATGGGACCCACCTTGATGTATGTTTGTATGAGGGGCCCATAGTGGCGGGGTCCCTCCATCCTCACCGATCTTTCCCTCTCTCTCTCTCTATTTTCCTTTGTGTATGATGCTTTGGGGCCCACTTGATGTATGTATCTCACCCATACCATCCAAATAGTGGGCCACCTTACATTTTTCGTATTTTTGGTATGGGCCATCCAAATCGTGGGCCACCCGGATGAAAAGGAAACACAAAGATTAAGATGAAGTGGGCCACGATTGTGTGGGACCCACCTTGAAATTTTCGTGAACACAGTCCGTCCAGCATCCCTAGACGTTGGATCGTGTTCACTGTGTGAACCGACAGTGAGGTGTACTCACAACCACGTTGAGTGTTTTTGGGTTTTGAGTGAGTCATGTGTAGAGACTCGATCTTGATGATTGTTTCAAATCCACGCCGTCCATCCTATTCTTTGACTTATTTTAGGCGTTGAGCCAAAAGGTGAGGCTAATCCGATTTTTCTGGTGGGCCAGAGTATAGGAAATAGTTTCTTTACCGTCGAAACTACCATGCCGTTTCTGTACCCCGAAAAATGCCCAATATTGGGCTCATTTAGTCTATGTTGAATAGTGGAAACCAATGAGTGGGGTGGATTTTATTGGAATGGGCCCCACCTGTGAAAAACCACAGTTTTTCTTTTAAAAAAAAATTAAAAAATATATATATATAAGCAGCCGCAGCAGCGCTGCTGCTGTCAGACAGCAGCAGACGCTGCCTGCGGCTGACGGTCAGCGAGCGGGAGGCAGCCACCCACGGCCCCTGCCGTGGGCCCCACCATGATGTATATGTGTCATCCATCCCGTCCATTAGGTGGGCCCCTCCATGGAGTGGGTCCCCTCCAAAGATCAGGCCCATCCACCGTACTGGCGGCCCACACCAAAGGAAACAGTGAGAATTGAAGGTCCGCCATTGAAACCTTTTTGGGCCCACTGAAGTTTCGGATCAAGCTGAAAATTTTCATCACCCTTCATCTAGGTCTGCGTGACCTTATGAACGGGTTGGATGGCATGTAAACATTACAGTGGGCCCCACGTGGAGCCCACATGAATCGTGTGTTTTATCCCACCGTCCGCTGGACGGTGGAGCCCGCTGGACGGTGCACGTGCTGGATGTGCATGTGTGTGTGTGTGTATGTGTGGGTGGGTACGTGTGCATGATGTGTGTGCATGTGGCATATGTGCACGTGTGTGTGCATGTGTGGGTGCATGCGTGTGCATGGTGTGTGTGCGTGTGATATTATATATATATATATATATTATATTATATTATATATATATGTATGTATATATTTATTATATTATGTAATATAATACACATTATGGTGGGCCCTCAATTGGACCCCCACCGTGATGCTTATGTTGCATCCAATCCATCTATCTGTTTTGAAGGATCATTTTATGGCATGAGCTAAAGATGAGCCAGATCCATAGTCCAAGTGGACCCCACCTTGGCATGTTTTGAGGTCCATCTTAATGTATTTATGGTAGATCATTGGGGCCACCTTTGATGTGGATGTAAGGCCCATGTCCTTAGGCCATTTGATGTATTTTAAGACCCATGAGACTAGGCCCATTTGATGTATCTAAGGCCCATGGGTTATGACCCATTGCAATGTACATAAGGCCCATTGGTGAGGCCCATTATTGCAGCCCATTTGATGTGAATGTAAGGCCCATGTGACACGAACCATTTGATGTATTTAAGGCCCAATGGGATGTACCTAAGGTTCATTGCAATGTGTGATCCCAACATGGTTTATGTAATGACGTTTATGACGGGCAATGCCTTGGGAGCAATGTTGGTTTGACGTCCACATTGTAGAATAATGTTGGTTAAATGTCCGCATTATGATTCTCCTTAGGGCCCATTGTTAGGCCCATACTTGTAGGCCGTCGAGGCCCATCTCCCTATGAACAGCATTTATCCCATATAACATGTTTAGCATAGTCCCATGATTCATGATCATACGCACCATATGTATGCTTATATGAGAAGTGACTGATCATAGCATATGCCGTCAGGCAGATTGTTTAGGGGCTCCCGGTTAGACGGGGTTGCCCCACATGAGCGCACGAGACGCGCATGATTGCTGCATGACTGGATAGTGTGGTTCATGCATTCGCATCGTGTGATATGGTTACTGTACACCTTAGCGACATCAGGGTCGTAGCCACCACAGTCATAACGTGGTTGGCAGGATTGGATACCGAAAATCTTGCTCTACATGGGGTGCTATAGATATCCCTGGGTGAAAGTCCCTAAACCCTTATGGTACCAAGAGGTTGCTCCAACGTCTACACCGAGTGGGTGCATGAGCACCGATGACCGATTACCAGGAGGCTGCGCTTTCCACTGTGTCGTGGTCGGTTGGAAGGGGGTACGGCCTTACCCGCCCGAGAGGAAGGGGCAACGCTAGGCTGAGTTTGACCAGCTCGAGGAATGGGTCCGCTATCGACGAGCCGCGCCTGATATTGGCAAGCGGGTAGTGAGGTCTCTTCCACTTACCTTATTGCACGCGATGGGGCGGCAATCTGGTTTAGAGTGTACTAGACCCCGGTGATATCCCAGATTTTGAGCTATACTGATATGTGGACTTAGATAAGGATTTGTATGCTTGAGTTGTATCTTGCATCGCATAGCCTTTGTACGGCCGACATCATTCATGTCTTGCATCGCATAGCCTCGGTACGGCTAATGGTATTCATGGATTCACCAGCATGTTCCGCATTACTCTGATACTGCATACTGCATTACTACCTTGCGCACACACTTTCACCACCCTCTAAGCTTTCTATAAGCTTATGCACGACCGTTGCGTGTAGGTGACGCGAGGACGTAGCAGCGCTGAGGCAGGAGCGCAGAGCAGATCTTTTGGAGCTTTTTGTCCATTCTCATTGTCTTTCCCTTTATGCTCATTGTACTTGTAAAGTTTTTTATCATAGTGGAAATGTGATGGAGTTTTTGGTTGTTGTTTGTGGGTTATGCCTTTGGTTATGCTTATTACAAATTAAACTGATGTTGAAAATCCTCCTTGTAGTATCCCAGGATCGGAACCTGGCGTATGGGCGCTGAGAGCCGAGAATGGGATCCTACGGAGGCTGTCGGCGCCAGATTCGGCAATCGAAAATTTTGTGAGCCCGGTTTCCGAGTTTGGAGCGTAACAGAAGTTGGTATCAGATCATAACTCGGAAATAACCAGGAACAACATTGCATATCTGCTATGAGTTTAGGATGATTAAGTCCCCAGTCCGGATAGCTTAGCAATCTTTATTACCAACCCTTAACATTCGTACCTTCGAGAGTTCCAAGTTGATAGGCGCTTTCGATATTCTTGTAGGACATGGCGCGCCAGAGAATGACCCGATCGACTCCCGCACCACCGCCTGAGACTCCTGCACTACCACCGACGACCCCTGCTCCACCACTGGAGATTCCTACTGCCCAACATATGGATGCAGATCCTCTACCAGAGATTCCTACTGCCCATCCGGAGTATGCTGCTCCTCCACCAGAGACCGGTGCGGATTCGACCATATCCGTGAGTGCTTCCCAGTTACAGCAGATGTTGCAGGCTGTGACGGCTGCACTTCAGGGACAGGGCAGACACCCTGTTGTTTCACCAGAGCAGGCCGAGCAGGATCGCACGAGTGCCCTCCTTCGGGAGTTCCGACGACTTGATCCCCCGCGTTTCCAGGGTGAGCCAGACCCTGCGGTAGCTGAGAGATGGCGCGCCGATGTGGAGAAGATATTCGAGACGATGGGATGCACGACCGAGCGGCGAGTCCGATTAGCTGTATTTCTTCTTCATGGTGAGGCTGAGCATTGGTGGGCGTCAGTCTCCCTAGCAGCAGGTGCTGATTTTGTATGGACTTGGGAGGATTTTGTGGATCGATTCGACCGACAGTATTTTCCTGATCACATCCGACGACAACGAGCGTTGGAGTTCGAGGCTCTGGTGCAGGGTGATATGACAGTGGCTCAGTACGCGGCCCATTTTGTAGCGCTGTCCAGATTTGCGCTGTACTTGGTAGATGATGAGGGGCGGAAAGCCCGCCGATTCGAGGACAGTTTACGTTACGGTCTCCGAGGCCATGTCATTGGGCATGAGCTCCCGATATTTGAGGGAGTGGTACGGAAGGCCCAGATTTATGAGGCTGAGTGGGCCGGCTCTCAGTCCGATCGCGGTCAGAGGAGAGACCGGAAGAGGCCCGCTCCTTTCGGTGACCCGCAGCAGCATCGACCACAGTAGCAGAGGTGCACAGGTCGCCCAGCCTTTCGAGCGCCAGCAGCACCTCCAGCACCACTTCCGAGGCAGTTCACCAGCACCTGTTTTGGGTACGGTGCGACGGGGCACCGTATGTGGGAGTGTCCCCGCCCTCAGCAGCAGCAGCAGAGGCCCCCACAGCAACAGCAGCAGCCAAGAGGTCCACAGTGATGAGGGTCGAATATTGCATATCAGACCCCAGTTATTGCATGATTTTATGTAAATCATAACGCCTAATGTCATAGTTTAATTGTGTTTTGTCGCAGGATGAAATAAAAAGTGTGGACTTAAAAAGAGTATCAAAAGCGTGGATTTGACGCCCCAAAGTCATTAGAGCATCTGACGGACTCCAGAGGACTGAGATCAATGAATTTACACGCCAGGGATGCGAGGAAATCAAGCCGTTCACGTTAAAGAGGCCCGAAATTGGTCCAGAATGCAAGATCACATGGTTCCCGCCATCCGATCAGTTTGAAACTTCATACATGTGATGGGGGCCATAAATTAACCGTACATATTAAATTTCATCCATTGAAGATCTCGGGAAGTGGTCCAACGGACAGATCAGCCCATTAATCTCCAATTTAAGACCCACCTGATATTTCGAACTGCCTCGAACTTGGTTTTGGGCGGTTGAAATAATATGAAGAAAAGGATGGACGGTGCAGATTTCTCACAAACATTACTGTGGGCCACGTACGTGATGCATGTACATCATGTGCATTAAACCACCAGCCATGCACCGCACCATCGTCTCGGTCAAACCGACCGCTGACCCGCTCTTTCTCTCAAATCGGTAGTCTCCGCTCCAGCGTCTGCAAACCGACTTGCTAATCGCAGTTGTGGGTCCCATATATCATCCAGAGCATCAATCCGGACCGTCTATCAGGTCTAAATGAAGGCCCTTTTCAATGCCTAGGTTCAGAATCGTGAATGATCATCAAGATTGAAACCTAGCCGTTCAAACGTCGGACGGACGGTGGTGCAGAAACTCAGGTAGACCTCATCAACGAAAGGTGAAATATGCATTCCTGATCGAAATTTCCTACTCCATCTAATGGATGGAGTGGATTTTCCATTTAATCGAAGGAATGGGCCCCACCATTGTCACAGCGGAAGCAATCCGCTGCTCTGTTCGCGTCCGTGAAATCCAGTTTTTGCGGGAGTTTATGGACCCCACTCGTCAACCGTACGGCTGATCCAATCCGTTCATTGTGTAGAGGGCTTCGAGAGCTTCAAAACTATGCTGATATTCCACTCTCATGCGTGCACACGAGCATGATACAGAGGCCACAAACGGACTGCTCTGCAATGTTCAAAACTGATCTCTTCGTGATTTCTTCTCTGGGCCGCGTTAATGGACGTTCAAAACCACCCATTCTTGACTGAAATTTCGTCCTGAATCCAATGGACGGGGTGGATTTTCCAGAAAATACTTCTGTGGGCCCCACCGATCATGGCTGCGAAAAGTTGCACTCCATGTCTTGCTACAACTCTGCCACTGACTCCAGCCCTCCAGCAGCTATAAAAGAAGAGTTTTGGACGTGGGAAAGGCATTCAAAAATTGGAGGAATTCCAGATCCAGGGAGGAGATCCAGAGAAGAGAAGAAAGGAGAGAGAGAGGGAGGGAGATCGATTGGTTAGATGTTCCCTTTTTATGAATTTTGTTTATCCATCTTTTTAATGGATTTTATGGGTCACTAATCTCTCAGCTAGGGCTGAGATGAAACCCCTAATTTGATTAGCTCTTGTATTAGTTGAATTTATTTTAACTTGATTGATTTGTTTCTTTCTTTAAGTGGGTTTGATTGGTTTAAATTCTATACTTCTCCATCTATGAACTTGACCAAAGTATATAGATAGATGTTGTTTGGATGCTTATTCTAGGTGGTTGTGTCTGATCATGAACAAGTTTCCTATAGAGGAAGAAACAGGGTGCTTTAATGAACTATACATTCCATGTGCCCGACCAAGGACATGGGATATGTTATTCATGGCATTGCTTAAAGGAATTAGACATTCTGTATGCCCGAGTAAGGACACAGATTGTGCTTTCTCTATACAAGTGGTATCAATCTAGATTAAGGTGAATCAACAGACAAAACAATGATTAGGATAATTGGGGGTGGATTCGAAAGTCCTAGTGCTCTATCTCTGATTGAATTTTCTTCCCTATTCTCAATAGTTATTTTACATAAATTTGTGCTAGTAATTCGCTCTATTATTTGCTGGATTAGTTAAAGAGAATCATAGATTTGAATTGTGACGACCAGTCCTCGTGGGAACGATCTCGTAATACTTACCATATCTACATCTGATTCGTATACTTGCGAGTTTAGAAATCATTTAAATCATGTTGGTTTAAATAAAACATCAAGTTTTTGGCGCCGTTGCCGGGGACTGTTTCGTTCCAAATTGAATTTAGGATTCTCTCTTATCATAATTCATAGCTTAGGATTTTACTAACTTAGAGTTCTTTTCTTTATTTTAGAAATTAACCTATTTCCTGTTTTGTAGGGTCCTGAAATAAACTTCTAATTTGGTAATCCCTTTCTAAATTCTTTACTTTTTTTTTTAAATTTTTATTTCTAGAATTAGGATTTTACTTTTTAGAAATTTTCTAATTCTAGAATTTCTTTTTTTTTTAGAAACTTTCTTTTTTAGAAATTAACCGTTGCTTAGGATTTTTCTATCATTATTTTAGGAAACTTGATTTGTTTTTGTTTTATTTACAGGAATTGAGGAAGAAAGCTACTAAGTGAAGGAGGAGCTTCTGAAATCTTCTGACATCAATCATCTCCTTTTCCGGGTTATTTCTTCCCATTCTTATTTACATAGTTTTAACTTGTTTTAGAATCTCATAGTTTCTAGTTCTAGTTTTATTTCTCTTAGGTTGCTTCTTAGTTTAGTTTTCTTTCTTACATTGCAATAACATAGTTTATGCTAGGATGTAGATCTCTAAATATAGAACTAGCACCTTTTGATCCTGAAATAGAAAGAACTTTTCATAGAAGAGTTAGAAACATCCTATTTGAAATGGCAGAAGAGAATGGAACTAAAGCTCTTAGAGATTATTCAGCTCCTGTCCAATTCAATGCGCCTTCATGCATAGTGTTGCCCACCACCACGGCAGCACACTTTGAACTCAAGACTGGGGTCATACAGTTGTTGCCTTCCTTTTATGGTTTAGACAAGGAGGACCCATATCATCATGTGAAAGAATTCCTAGATATTTGCTCCACCTTTAAGTTCCAAAACTTCTCAGACGATTCGATCCGCCTATGCCTCTTTCCTTTTTCCTTGAAGGATAAGGTGAAAGTATAGTTGAATTCTCTAGAAGTTGGGTTTATCACTACATGGGACCAATTGTCTAGGAAGTTCTTAAACAAGTTCTTCCCTGTTCACAAAACTAATGCTCTCCGTAGAGAAATCACTAATTTCACACAAAAAGAGGGAGAGCACTTTCATGAATGTTGGGAAAGATGGAAGGACTTACTTCTTAAATGTCCACACTATGGTTTTGAAAAGTGGCAACAAGTTCAATACTTCTATGACGGTCTGACACCCCAGAACCGTCGCATGGTTGATGCCACCAGTGGAGGGTCATTCATGACCAAAAGTGATGTTGAAGCATGGAACTTCTTTGAAACCTTGTGTGAAAATTCCCAGCAATGGGACTATTCAAATAGAGATGACAGAAGTTCCCAACCACAATAGAGAGGTGGTATATATGAGATAGGAGTCAAGCCAGATCTCCATGCCAAGATTGATGGCCTGATGAAGAAGGTTGATGCTCTGATGTTGCATAATGGACCTCCACAAACAACTCAAGCCGAGGCTTGTGCCATATGCTCTAGTCCTGCCCATCCTATGCAATCTTGTCCATCTGGTGCAGCATCCCTAGAACTTCTCTCTGAACAAGTACATGCTATGAATACTTTTCAAAAACCTGGAAATGATCCTTACTCGAACACATACAACCCAGGGTGGGCTAGACATTCAAATTTTTCTTGGGCAAAGGGACCACAACAAGGAGGACCATCTGGAAATCCTCCTATGCAACCTCAGCAGTTTCCGCAATATCAACAACCGCCTGCACAATCAAGGAAACCATCTCTTGACGATACACTCCATCTTTTTATGCAGAGTTCTCTCTAATTCCAAAAAGACACCCAACAAACCTTACTAGCCAACCAGCAAAGCTTACATGCAAATGTGCAATCCATTGCCAAGCTGGAAGTACAAATGGGTCAACTAGCTGCCACATTGAGTGAGAGAGAGAAGGGTAAGTTCCCTGGCCAACCTGTGGCTAATCCAAAGGGACAGTATAAGATTGGCTCTAATTCCAACCAAGGGCAATATCACGAGCAAGCCAAATCAATCACTACCCTTAGGTCAGGTAAACAGATTGACAACAGAATAGAGATGCCTAGGGATGAATCAAATTCCAAAACAGAAGATCCAGATGAAGCAGAGAGACACACCAATGCATCTAAAGTCCAAAAGCTCTCTGACTCTCCAAGAGACACTAATGTGCCACCCTACTGCCCAAAAGCACCCTTTCTCAACGTCTGGCACCAATAAAGAAAAGAAACAACTTTGATGAAATCTTGGATGTGTTTAAAAAAGTGCAAGTCAACATCCCGTTGCTTGACGCTATCAAGCAAGTCCCTGCTTATGCTAAGTTTCTTAAAGATTTATGCACTCAAAAGCGTAAGCAGAATGTTCATAAGAAAGTCTTCCTTGCAGAGCAGCTCAGCTCCATGATTCAACATAATACCCCTCCTAAATTTAGGGATCCAGGAGCTCCCACCATTTCTTGCGGTATAGGAGATCATAAGATCGGGAAGGCATTACTTGATTTAGGGGCGAGCGTCAATTTGTTACCATATTCGGTTTATGAGCAGCTAGGACTTGGTGAGTTGAAACCGACTAAAATAACATTACAACTAGCTGATAGATCTGTCAAGGTGCCCCGGGGTGTTATTGAAGATGTGTTAATCCAGGTTGATAAATTTTATTTTCCAGTGGATTTCATAGTTATAGATACTCAGCCTGTCCGGAATCCGACTAGTCAGATCCCGGTCATCTTGGGTCGTCCATTTTTGGCCACATCTAATGCTATTATAAATTGCCGGAATGGAGTTATGAAGTTGTCCTTTGGTAACATGAATATTAAACTCAATGTCTTTAATGCAGGACAACAATCCGCAGATTTGGACGACATATTTGAAGTGGATATGATCGAGAGTCTAGTGTAGGACTCCTTCAGTAAATCTTTTGAAGATCCACTTGAGACCTGCTTAGCACAATATGGCATGGATTTTGACATCGATAGTCCCATCCACGAAGTCGATGCAATGCTCGACTCTACTCCTATATTGGAGACTGAAAACTGGAGAGCAAAAGTGGAACCTCTTCATCCCTCTGAGACTCTTTCTGACATCACAGTTTCTAACTCTGAGAAGGGAAAGGCGAGCAGGTTGCTTAATGTTCTTAGAGCATATAAGGCAGCAATTAAACGGAAGATAGCAGAAATACAGGGAGTATGCCCCACTGTATGCATGGATCATGCTGTGGAAATGTCATGTGAAATGCAAAAGAAGTGTGATCCTAACATGGAAGAAGTCGTTCGAGCAGAAGTCCTTAAATTATTTAACGATAGTGTCAGTTACCTCATTGCAGATAGCACAGCTCATGGGAACTCACATCACTTGTCTGGGATTGGTTAATTAAGGTGTTGAGGTAGTTTCTGTGGCGGACCCTGGTTATAAAGATTAGTTCATTCATGGTCCGTTCTTGTCTGGCTGAAGACGTTAAACTTAGCGCTCCTGGGAGGCAACCCAGCGTTTCATTTTATTTCTTTTTCCTTTTTAGTAGTTCAATGTTTGTGGGTAACATTACTGCAAACCCTCACGAGACTACAACTCGTCCACTAGGGGTAACCTAGGGGTTTAAAGGCTTGTTGCATACGCTAAATGCAATCGAGAGCACCTGCGAAAGTGGTATAGGTAGGATGGTTTATTTTACTGATTTCTCTCTTGTGCTGACCTACTTTTACGTTGATATTGTTGGGAAAGCCTCTTGATTCTTCATCCAGGTACTATCTTTCCCTCACTCCTCTTTTCTTTTCGTTGTCTTATCTGCATTGCATGCTTATTTCTTTTACATTGAGGACAATGTAGATTTTAGGTTGGGGGTGGGAGATTAGGTTACCTAATCAGTATTTTCTTGGTCTTGACTAAAATTGTGAAAAATTTTAAAATTTTTAAAATTTTTCTAGAATTTCTGTTGAATTTAAAGTGATTTTGAATGATAGTTGTGATTTTGAAATTACAAGATACAGAATGTGAGTAATTTATGACTCTTGGATTCAGTTGTCTGGCAGATTTCACACTTAAGTTTGAATTGTTAATCCATAACGAGAAGTTGTAAACATTGATTGAGCCAAGATTGCACATATCAGATCTCACTTACACATTAAGTTTTCAGTTTGATATTAAAATGGTAACTTGGTAATCACTAAGCATGAAAGGAACTAGCCTGAAAAAACAAAATTTTTTAGCATCAGTTTATAAATGAGAATTGAAAGAGTAAAGTCGCATAATCGTCATCATAGGTTTGCTCCCTATAGATGAAGATTCGATTCCCCATAGTTGATATGAGAAAAGATTTAGGCAACAAATTTTCACCATAGGTTTGCCCCCTATAGGTGAGGATTTAATTCCCCTCCTTGGCGCTACTGCTATAAAGGAAATCAAAGGCTGATAGAACGAAAAGATGATCTAAAAGGCAAGTGTTGGTTTCAGTTTTGGTTGTCATGAATTCCGTTGTTAATTACCAATGATATCATGAAATTGACAATTGGATCTCTTAATGATCGTAAGCTGAGATTACACTATACACTCATGGAACTCAATGTTTAGAATTTTCTGATTAATGGAACTTGATTATGAAATTTACTGTGGGCATGATTCCAGGAAGAAAGATTTTGACCACCATTCATGAATCTTAGAATTCTCATATCTCGACCATTTGTTCACACGTCACTTGGGTTTACAGGAATTGCCTTTCATTTCTGAAATTATTTTTCGCATGTTTTACTCTGGACTAGCAAAATGCTGGTTGGGGGTTGTGATGAGGGTCGAATATTGCATATCAGACCCCAGTTATTGCACGATTTTATGTAAATCATAACGCCTAATGTCATAGTTTAATTGTGTTTTGTCGCAGGATGAAATAAAAAGCGTGGACTTAAAAAGAGTATCAAAAGCGTGGATTTGACGCCCCAAAGTCATTAGAGCATCTGACGGACTCCAGAGGACTGAGATCAATGAATTTACACGCCAGGGATGCGAGGAAATCAAGCCGTTCATGTTAAAGAGGCCCGAAATTGGTCCAGAATGCAAGATCACATGGTTCCCGCCATCCGATCAGTTTGAAACTTCATACATGTGATGGGGGCCATAAATTAACCGTACATATTAAATTTCATCCATTGAAGATCTCGGGAAGTGGTCCAACGGACAGATCAGCCCATTAATCTCCAATTTAGGACCCACCTGATATTTGGAACTGCCTCAAACTTGGTTTTGGGCGGTTGAAATAATATGAAAAAAAGGATGGACGATGCAGATTTCTCACAAACATTACTGTGGGCCACGTACGTGATGCATGTACATCATGTGCATTAAACCACCAGCCATGCACCGCACCATCGTCTCGGTCAAACCGACCGCTGACCCGCTCTTTCTCTCAAATCGGCAGTCTCCGCTCCAGCGTCTGCAAACCGACTTGCTGATCGCAGTTGTGGGTCCCATATATCATCCAGAGCATCAATCCGGACCGTCTATCAAGTCTAAATGAAGGCCCTTTTCAATGCCTAGGTGTCAGAATCGTGAATGATCATCAAGATTGAAACCTAGCCGTTCAAACGTCGGACGGACGGTGGTGCAGAAACTCAGGTGGACCTCATCAACGGAAGGTGAAAATATGCATTCCTGATCGAAATTTCCTCCTCCATCCAATGGACGGAGTGGATTTTCCATTTAATCGAAGGAATGGGCCCCACAATTGTCACAGCGGAAGCAATCCGCTGCTCTGTTCGCGTCCACGAAATCTGGTTTTTGCGGGAGTTTATGGACCCCACTCGTCAACCGTACGGCTGATCCAATCCATTCATCGTGTAGAGGGCTTCGAGAGCTTCAAAACTATGTTGATATTCCACTCTCATGCGTGCACACGTGCATGATACAGAGGCCACAAACGGACTGCTCTGCAATGTTCAAAACTAATCTCTTCGTGATTTCTTCTCTGAGCCGCGTTAATGGACGTTCAAAACCACCCATTCTTGACTGAAATTTCGTCCTGAATCCAATGGACGGGGTGAATTTTCCAGAAAATACTTCTGTGGGGCCCACCGATCATGACTGCGAAAAGTTGCACTCCATGTCCTGCTACAACTCTGCCACTGACTCCAACCCTCCAGCAGCTATAAAAGAGGAGTTTTGGACGTGGGAAAGGCATTCAAAAATTGGAGGAATTCCAGATCCAGGGAGGAGATCCAGAGAAGAGATGAAAGGAAAGAGAGAGGGAGGGAGATCGATTGGTTAGATGTTCCCTTTTTATGAATTTTGTTTATCCATCTTTTTAATGGATTTTATGGGTCACTAATCTCTCAGCTAGGGCTGAGATGAAACCCTAATTTGATTAGCTCTTGTATTAGTTGAATTTATTTTAACTTGATTGATTTGTTTCTTTCTCTAAGTGGGTTTGATTAGTTTAAATTCTATACTTCTCCATCTATGAACTTGACCAAAGTATATAGATAGATGTTGTTTGGATGCTTATTCTAGGTGGTTGTGTCTGATCATGAACAAGTTTCCTATAGAGGAAGAAACAGGGTGCTTTAATGAACTATACATTCCATGTGCCCGACCAAGGACATGGGATATGTTATTCATGGCATTGCTTAAAGGAATTAGACATTCTGTATGCCCGAGTAAGGACACAGATTGTGCTTTCTCTATACAAGTGGTATCAATCTAGATTAAGGTGAATCAACAGACAAAACAAGGGTTAGGATAATTAGGGGTGGATTCGAAAGTCCTAGTGCTCTCTCTCTGATTGAATTTTCTTCCCTATTCTCAATAGTTATTTTTCATAAATTTGTGTTAGTAATTCGCTCTATTATTTGCTGGATTAGTTAAAGAGAATCATAGATTTGAATTGTGACTACCAGTCCTCGTGGGAACGATCTCGTAATACGTACCATATCTACATCTGATTCGTATACTTGCGAGTTTAAAAATCATTTAAATCATGTTGGTTTAAATAAAACATCACACAGCAGCCTTCACTACAGCAGTAGAGACCCGCACAGCAGTAGCGACAGCAGCCCCCACCACCGAGGCCACCTCAGCAGCAGAATCTGCACCAGCCTCCGAGGCCGCAGCAGCAGAGGCAGCAATTTCGACCGCCTTAGCGACCCCAGCAGCAGCAGCACGTTCAGAGGGGACAGGCACCTCCCCAGCCAGCTCAGGCTAGGTTTTACGCGGCTCAGCAAGATCCGCAGTCATCTGGAGGGGTTGTCGAGGGTATGCTTTTAGTCTCTGCATGCGCTGCACGTGTATTGTTTGATTCGGGTGCATCTCATTCTTTTGTGGCCGAGAGTTTCTGCCGATCGACTGGCCTATCGTTGAAGTCTACTCGTGAGAGTCTGTCAGTATCGACTCCCTTGGGGAAGACTGCAGTGTTGGGCCGATTTTGCTCGTCTTGCCCCGTTCTAGTCAGGGATACCATTTTACCTGCTGATCTGTTTGCATTACCGATGTCCGAGTTCGATGTCATCCTGGGCATAGATTGGCTTGTTAAGTACTATGTCATATTGGACTGCTCCGCGAGGACCATCACATTCTGTATACCAAGCTTACCGCAGTTCCAGTTCGTTGCAGAGCCCCGAGGAGAGCCGTTGTCTTGCTTGATGTCTTGCGCCGTTGAGGAGCCTGTTGCCACTTGTATTGATCAGATGTCGATTGTTTGTGATTTTTTAGATGTGTTTCAGGAGATTCCGGGATTACCGCCTCGCCGACTCACTGAGTTTCAGATTGATCTCGTGCCCGGTACCGCGCCTATTTCAAAGGCCCCGTATCATATGGCACCGTTGGAGTTGCGAGAACTGCAGAAGCAGTTGGACAAGTTGCGCGAGTTGGGGTTTATCCATCCGAGCAGTTCGCCGTGGGAAGCATAGGTACTCTTCGTGAAGAAGAAGGATGGATCATTGAGGCTCTGCGTAGACTACCGCGAGCTCAACAAGGTTACGATCAAGAACAAGTACCCGCTCTCGAGGATTGATGATTTGTTTGATCAGCTGCAGGGTGCACAGTTCTTTTCGAAGATTGACTTGCGTTCCGGTTATCATCAGATTCGGGTCCGAGAGGAGGACATTCAGAAGACGGCTTTCAGAATGGGCTATGGTCATTTTGAGTTCCAGGTCATGTCTTTTGGAATGACCAATGCGCCCGCGGTATTCATGCAGTTGATGAACGAGGTCTTCCGGCCTTATCTTGATCAGTTTGTTGTAGTCTTCATCGACGACATTCTGATCTATTCGAGGACCCGTGAGGAGCATGAGCAGCATCTGGAGGTTACGTTGCAGACCCTCCGCGTACACCAGTTGTATGCGAAGCTGGAGAAGTGCGAGTTCTGGAAGGAGGAGGTGAAGTTCCTCGGTCACGTGGTGACGAGGGAGGGTGTCGCAGTGGACCCCTCGAAGGTTGAGGCAGTGCATCAGTGGGGCCAATCCACGACCGCGTCCGAGATCCGCAGTTTCCTTGGTTTAGCGGGCTACTACAGACGTTTCATTGAGGGCTTCTCTCGTATTGCAGCCCCGCTGACCAGGTTGAATCGGAAGGGCGCGGAGTTTATTTGGAGCGACGCCTGGGAGCGAGCATTTATGGAGTTGAAGGACTGTCTGATGTCCGCTCCTGTCCTCACTCTTTCCTCTAGGAGTGATGGATTTATTGTATTTACTGATGCCTCGCATATTGGTTTGGGTGCTGTCCTGATGCAGCACGGGAGACCAGTGGCCTTCGCGTCTCGCCAGCTCAAGATCCATGAGCTGAACTACCCCACGCATGATTTAGAGCTGGCTGCAGTTATTTTTGCACTGAAGGTGTGGAGGCACTATCTCTATGGGGTTAGGTTCGAGCTCTTCTCTGACCACAAGAGCTTGAAGTACCTCTTCTCGCAGTCTGAGTTGAACATGAGGCAGAGACGCTGGATGGAGCTCCTGAAGGACTATGACTTTGATCTTCAGTACCACCCGGGCAAGGCGAACGTGGTGGCGGATGCCCTCAGCCGTCAGCATATGATGATTCAGGAGTGGGGGATGCTTGAGGATGTGGTAGAGTATGATTTTGAGTTCGGCCTGCAGTCTTCTATCCTGCAGTTATCGAGCCTGTCAATTCAACCCTCTCTTGTCGCAAGGGTGATCGAGGCTCAGCAGACCGATGAGTCGTTGCAGAGTTATATGGCTGAGGCGGCATCTGAGAGTCAGGCAGATTGGCAGATTGGTTCAGATGGTGGACTTCGCTTCAGAGGCCAATTATGTGTCCCGGATATTCTTGAGTTACGTAGAGATCTTATGACCGAGGCGCATTGATCGCGATTTTCTATCCACCCTGGCTCGACGAAGATGTACCATGACATGAGGCGACAATATTTTTGGGCGGGGATGAAGCGCCAGATCGCTAGTTTTGTGGCCGAGTGTGACACATGCCAGCATGTCAAGGCCGATCATTAGAGACCCCCTGGTCTATTGCAGCAGTTGAGTATCCCGATGTGGAAGTGGGAGCACGTGTTGACAGATTTCATTATGGGCTTGCCGAGGACTCAGCGGGGTCATGACGCCATTTGGGTTGTTGTGGATCGTTTGACGAAGTCGGCACATTTTCTCGCGATGCGTACGACTTGGTCTATGGACCGGCTTGTGAGGTTATTCCTCGAGGAGATTGCGAGACTGCATGGCGTTCCAGTCTCGATCGTTTCTGACCGAGATTCGAGGTTCACATCTCAGTTTTGGAGGAGCTTCCAGAGAGCGATGATGACTGATTTGCAGCTCAGCACCGCGTACCATTCACAGACCGATGGCCAGACCGAGAGGGTCAACCAGATCCTTGAGGATATACTTCGGGCCTGCGCAATTGATTTCGGGGGTAGCTGGGATGAGCATCTACGATTGGCTGAGTTCGCATACAATAACAGCTATCAGGCGACCATCGGCATGACTCCTTTTGAGGCACTATATGGCAGACCATGCAGATCACCGAGTTGTTGGACCGAGGTTGGAGAGCGTCGTCTCCTAGGTCCCGAGCTTGTGCAGGAGACGTCAGAGGCTATCAATATCATCAGGCAGAGGATGCGCACAGCTCAGAGCCGGCATAAGAGTTTTACTGATCGTCGGCGTCGTCCCTTAGCGTTTGATGTAGGGGACCATGTGTATCTCAAGGTCTCGCCCATGAAGGGCGTAGTTCGTTTTGGAGTGAAGGGCAAGCTTGCCCCGAGATTTATAGAACCTTTTGAGATCACTAGGCGCGTTGGCGTCGTGGCCTATCGGCTTGCCTTGCCATCTCAGTTGTCTGGCGTCCAAAATGTTTTCCATGTCTCTATGTTGAGGAAGTGTGGGTCAGACATATTTCCTGTTATTGATTGGCAACCGTTAGAGGTTCGTGAGGATGCTTCTTACATCGAGCAGCCAGTTCGTATCCTTGATCGTAAGGAGCAGGTCCTCCGAACCAAGGTCATTCCATTGGTGAAGGTTCAGTGGGGTCACCATTCCGTTGAGGAAGCTTCGTGGGAGCGCGAGGCCAAGATTCGAGAGCGTTATCCCCATCTCTTTGATGGTTGATCATGTGATGTATTTTGTATATTATTTTTGATTTTATATAATGATATTATGTCTCTTCTTCCTCACGAGTTATGACTAGTTGCGATGATTGTGTAATTTCGAGAACGAATTTTTATTAGGAGGGGAGAGCTGTAAGACCCGCATCTTAGACTGTACCACTCCGTAGGTTCCCGCGGTCTTTTCGGTCGAATTTCGGCAACCTTCGACCCTTAACCGGCGTTGCGCGCGACCCTGAATCACACATCGTTAATCTGATTCGACTCAACCCGAGACTTGTACCATTGCGACCGCACCGTCGCCGCGGTTCCGATGCCGCGACTCGCGCGCCGAGGCGATACTCTGGCCAGGAGATGTGGGTCAGCGTTCGGTGCGAGGAAAACGCTGCGCGTTGCGAAACCCAAGAGAATCTCAACGAAATATCACATCAATCACCCATCAATCAATCCCATCAATCCATCACTTTCACCCTTTCCCATGCAAGCCCCAAAGTCAAAAAGGTCCTTACAAACCCATACCTTCCTTACACCAAAAGCGACAAAAGTCAAAAAGGTTCTTACACATGTCCATCAATCCATCAACCATCCTTCTCTCTCTCTTTACAACTATCTCTCCCCTTCATTTTCAAACCCATCCCAAGCAACCCAAAACCTCTCACACGTCCAAGCCTCTCCCACCTCTCCCAAGCAACAAGTGTGGCCCACCTCTTCCAACCCTTCCATCTTCCATCTCAACCATCCAAACCCCATCTCCTCTGTCGAAATCGAAGTAAAGGAGCAAAGGAAGCCTTGGGACCAAGAAAGAGCCGGTGGATGATCTTAGATAGTTGTTCTTCATTCGTTTTGTTTGATCAATGGTCCATATATGTGGGACCCACCTTGATGTATGTTTGTGTGAGGGGCCCATAGTGGCGGGGTCCCTCCATCCTCACCGATCTTTCCCTCTCTCTCTCTCTCCATTTTCCTTTGTGTATGATGCTTTGGGGCCCACTTGATGTATGTATCTCACCCATACCATCCAAATAGTGGGCCACCTTATATTTTTCATATTTTTGATATGGGCCATCCAAATCGTGGGCCACCCGGATGAAAAGGAAACACAAAGATTATGATGAAGTGGGCCACGATTGTGTGGGACCCACCTTGAAATTTCCGTGAACACAGTCCGTCCAGCGTCCCTGGACACTGGATCGTGTTCACTGTGTGAACCGACAGTGAGGTGTACTCACAACCACGTTGAGTGTTTTTGGGTTTTGAGTGAGTCATGTGTAGAGACTCGATCTTGATGATTGTTTCAAATCCACGCCGTCCATCCTATTCTTTGACTTATTTCAGGCGTTGAGCCAAAAGGTGGGGCTAATCCGACTTTTCTGGTGGGCCAGAGTATCGGAAATAGTTTCTTTAGCGTCAAAAACTACCATGCCGTTTTTGTACCCCGAAAAATGCCCAATATTGGGCTCGTTTAGTCTGTGTTGAATAGTGGAAACCAATGAGTGGGGTGGATTTTATTGGAATGGGCCCCACCTATGAAAAACCACAGTTTTTCTTAAATTTTTTTTTTAAAAATATATATAAGCAGCTGCAGTAGCGCTGCTGCTGTCAGACAGCAACAGACGCTGCCTGCGGCTGACGATCAATGAGAGGGAGGCAGCCACCCACGGCCCCTGCCGTGGGCCCCACCATGATGTATATGTGTCATCCATCCCGTCCATTAGGTGGGCCCCTCCATGGAGTGGGTCCCCTCCAAAGATCAGGCCCATCCACCGTACTGGCGGCCCACACCAAAGGAAACAGTGAGAATTGAGGGTCCGCCATTGAAACCTTTTTGGGCCCACTGAAGTTTCGGATTAAGCTGAAAATTTGCATCACCCTTCATCTAGGTCTGCATGACCTTATGAACGGGTTGGATGGCATGTAAAAATTACAGTGGGCCCCACGTGGAGCCCACATGAATCGTGTGTTTTATCCCACCGTCCGCTGGACGGTGGAGCCCGCTGGACGGTGCACGTGCTGGATGTGCACGTGTGTGTGCATGCATGTGTGGGTGGGTACGTGTGCATGATGTGTGTGCGTGTGGTGTATGTGCACGTGTGTGTGCATGTGTGGGTGCATGCGTGTGCATGGTGTGTGTGCGTGTGATATTTTATATATATATATATATTATATTATATATATATGTATGTATATATTTATTATATTATGTAATATAATACACATTATGGTGGGCCCTCAATTGGACCCCCACCGTGATGCTTATGTTGCATCCAATCCATCTATCTGTTTTGAAGGATCATTTTATGGCATGAGCTAAAGATGAGCCAGATCCATAGTCCAAGTGGACCCCACCTTGGCATGTTTTGAGGTCCATCTTAATGTATTTATGGTAGATCATTGGGGCCACCTTTGATGTGGATGTAAGGCCCATGTCCTTAGGCCATTTGATGTATTTTAAGACCCATGAGACTAGGCCCATGGGTTATGACCCATTGCAATGTACATAAGGCCCATTGGTGAGGCCCATTATTGCGGCCCATTTGATGTGAATGTAAGGCCCATGTGACATGACCCATTTGATGTATTTAAGGCCCAATGGGATGTACCTAAGGTTCATTGCAATGTGTGATCCCAACATGGTTTATGTAATGACGTTTATGACGGGCAATGCCTTGGGAGCAATGTTGGTTTGACGTCCACATCGTTGAATAATGTTGGTTAAATGCCCGCATTATGATTCTCCTTAAGGCCCATTGTTAGTGTAAGTGCTATGGTCTCATGCTCCTTTGGTTGTCAAATTTTGTTGTGTCAAAACATCTATCTGTGTCTTGTGTTTGTATGGTGATTTATATGTATTCAAGACACTGCATAAACACTTCATGACATTGGATGTCTTTAAGAAATACAATGTGTACTTCATCATCCTATCAATGGTTAAAGCTACAATGTTGAAGTTCAAGTCTCAAGAAACAACTTCAAGACTCAAGAAATGACTTCAAGACTCATAAGCAACGCATGAAGTAGTTTTCACGCTGATGAAGATCTCAAGATTAAAGCTACAACAAGTTCAAGATCTCAAGCTTGATTTGGTTCAAATATCTACATTCGTTGAATGGTTGAAGTTCAATGTCCATACGACATGTTTCAGGTTTGACTGACCTTAGGTTGACCTTATAAGTAGGTCACTTTGGATACATAAATCAAATGTTTATTTTACATAAGTTTGGTCTATTCTACGACCAGTCCTAGCTCCTGTTCGACCAGTCCTAGCATTGGTTTGACTAGTCCAAGAAATTCCTCGACCAGTCCTAAGTTGTTGAAGATTTTCAGAATTTTTTGGTACACCTACGACCAGTCTTGGAGGTCCTTCGACCGGTCGTAGGAGTGTCTTCGACTCGTTCTCGACCAGTCGTAGGGCTACGACTCAAAGTCCAGCAACCTAATCTATGGTCTTACGACCAGTCGTAGAGAGCTACGACCAGTCGTAGGTGACCCATGACCAGTCGTAGGCTTCCCACGACCAGTCATGGAACGACTTTCAAAGATCGCGTTCAATATTTCAAATATTCGTTAGAGCTACGACCAGTCGAAGGTTTCTAAGACCAGTCGTAGATGCGATTTTTGTTTCTATAAATTGAACACGAAATTCAGAGTTTTCACAATTCAACTCGATTCAATTCAAGAAATTTCAAGTGATCACTCTGAGATAAGTCTGTGTTTATTTTAAGCTACGTTGTGCTTATTTAATATTCCTTTTTGCTAGCTTATTTAATTTGATTTTGTTTATGTATTTCAATCTTATTTCAAAAGAGGAATTACCTTATTCCTTCTTCTTGGAATCAAAATCAAATATAGCTACGCCCAACTAGTTAAAATCTAAAATCTATTAGAATTTAGAACCATATTAAAGTGAGTATTGGAAATTGAACTTTGACATTCAATCATCTACTCCGATTGGTTCTACCGGGCTGCTACGAAAAGGAGAAATCCAGGTATTTTACAATTCTGTAAAATTTCATTACTTTTGGTTTTGTTTGAGGTTAAGCCAGAAAAATCTCATTGTATTGGTTATCTGAGGAGAGCCAGAAATCTCAGAAAAGAGGGGTTTTTGAATTGTGTAAGCCCGAGTGAAAAAGACACAATTGTAAAGGTTTTGGGTGAACCTGTGAAAACCTATTTGATAGTAAACGCTAATATCCCCTGTGTGAGGATATTAGGAGTGGAGTAGCATTCTGTGTGGCTGTTGAAAGACAGTTGGTGTACACACAGGCGAACCACTATAACTCTTTGTCTTGTGGATTGAATTGCTTAATTTTCATATCTTTTATCATTCAATTGTATGGAATGTACATGTGGATGTGAATGTTGTAACTATTTACATTTCAAGCAAGTGTGGGGATTGTTGTAATAATTTAGATCTGTATTTCTGCATTTAATTTCAATTCCTTGCTATTCATTTATTTCTATTAAAATTGAGTCCTTGATCCAAAAGATGTTCTAGAAATAAGGTTGTCCTACCATAAGCCCTTGTTTATTATGGTGTAAGGTTGTCCTTAAAACTGAATTTGTATCAATCTCTCAATGCTTATTTATCAAGGTGATTTGATTTCAGCATTGTGAATTGATTTATAATTGTAAGGCTATTGGTTTATTTTATTTCCGCTGATTTTATTTTAATTTGGCATAGTCCTATTCACCCCCCCCCCCCTAGACATATAGCTTGCGCTTTTCAAGTGGTATCAGAGCCTAATAGCTCATTTTTGTTGCTTTTTATTTGGATTTATTTCCTGAGCTAACGATCTAAGCTATATAAAAAGATGTCAAATTTTGATAGCCTTTCAGTTACTAGGCCTCTACCTTTGATGGCTCCAACTATGCCTATTGGAAAGCCAGAATGAGGATCTTCCTCAAATCAATGGATGAAAGTGTGTGGCAAGCCACAGTGACTGAATGGAATCCTCCTATCATGGAAGTAACTGGTGTTGATGGTTTAAAATCTATGAAAATTACACCTTATTTCCAATGGACCACACTTCAGAAAAATGAGAGTAGTGCAAATGCTAAAGCACTAAATGCAATCACTTGCGCACTATCACCGGATGAGTTCAAAAGAATCATATCCTGTGATACTGCAAAGCAAGCCTGGGATATATTAGAAATGACACACGAAGGTACATCAATTGTCAAGAAATCTAAAGTCCAACTCCTCACAACTAAATTTGAAGAAATTCATATGGAGGAAAATAAATGTTTATGGACTTTTACACTAGATTGAATGACATTGTAAACTCAATGTGGGGTCTTGGTGATAAGATCCCAGAAAGTAAAGTGTGTGCCAAAATACTACGCTCTCTTCCTGAACGGTTCAATTCTAAGGTAACCGCAATCCAGGAACTTCGTGATACAGATAATATGAGGGTAGAAGAATTAGTTGGTTCTTTACAAACCTATGAATTAAGTTTTAAAGCTCCTAAAGGTAAATCTATTGCTTTGAAGTCGTCTAAAGGTATTACTCAAGAAAATTCAGATTCAGAAAATTCTAAGATGATATGGCCCTTTTGGCGAAAAAGTTTTATAAGATTTTCAAAAGTAAGAAAAGAGTCGACTTTCAAAAGGCAAATGAAAAGAAACGTTCTAAACCTAAGTCTAAAACTTGAAAGTCTTTGAAAGATAGTCAATGTTACAACTGTCAAGAATATGGGCATTTAGCAAACAAATGTCCTAAAAAGGACAGATCTAAAAGGAAGGGTATGTTGGCTACTTGGGATGAATCGTCTGATTCTGAAGCCTCTTCTGAATCAGAAAATTCAGAAACCGAGTCGGGCAGTGAACTTAAGGCCCTTATGAATCTAGCCAAGTTTACTTTTTCAGATCACGATGATTCAACAAGTGAAGAAAATTTGGATAGTGATCATGAAAATGATAAAGATCTTCAAGATGCTTACAATGCCTTATATAAGGAAAGTTGTAAAATTGCTGTCAAACTTAAACTTCAAAAAGAAAAGTTTTTTAAACTCAAAGAATGTTTTGAAACCCTTGTTTTAGAAAAATCTCAAATTTCAGATTGTTTTGAAAAATCAAAGTGTGATCTGGAATTCAAAACTCCCTGATTGAAAATTTGAAATCTGAAAATGAGAAACTTAAAAATGAAGTATCTTCTCTTCTGAGTTTGAAGGACACATGGAGATATGCCCAAGGTGATCCAAAATTAGAAAAATTATTATCCGGATCAAGAAAATGTGGCGATCGATCCGGGTTGGGCTATGATAAAAACACGTCTCCTAAACAGAAGAATACTCCTTCCAATTTTGTGAAAGGAGAGACTTCTAACTCAAAAGGAAAAGGTACTAGTCAAGTTTTTTCTAAAAATACAAAAACTTTTCAAAAACCCAAAAGCAGCTATATAAATTTCAAAAATCAGATTCGAAACCCACTAGCTGAAAAAATTGTTGATTTACTTAAGGAGCTATTAAAATCTAACTCAGTAGGTCACTCTTACAACTATAAACAAAAGAAGACCAACTATTCTCCTAAACCCAAAACAGTTCTGAAATGGGTTCCTAAGGTTGCCTGTTTGGTTGCTCACACTGCTTTCAAAGCTACAAGCCATTCGAAATGGTACCTTGATAGTGGATGCTCCAGACATATGACAGGCGACAAGGCGCTATTCACCGATCTTAAAGATATGACTGATGGGTCAGTCACATTTGGTGATGGTAGCAACTGCAAGATAATTGGCAAAGGTACGGTCCAACTCTATAACCTTCCCTTATTTAAAAATGTTTTATATGTTGAGGGTTTAAAACACAACCTGTTGAGCATATCTCAAATATGCGATAACAACCATAATGTTAAATTTTCTAATCAAGGTTGTGAAATTATAAACGAAAAGGGTTCTGTAATATTAACTGGTCGCAGAACTTCTGAAAACTGCTATATAGTAAGCGATGGTAGCTCATCTACAAACGTGCTACATGGTCCATACCGATGAGACAGAATTATGGCATAAACCCTCGGACATGTACACTACCGAAATTTATACAGATTGAGCAAAGGAGAACTAATTAGAGGTCTACCTAAGATGCAAAAAGTAGACAAGATTTGTGGTGAATGCCAGTATGGTAAACAAACTAGGAGCTCTCACAAAAAGGTGAACTCCAATACCACCACAAGACCACTCGAGCTTCTCCACATGGATCTTATAGGACCAACAAGAACGGAAAGTCGAGGTGGCAAAAAATACATCTTAGTTATCGTAGATGATTATACAAGATACACTTGGGTTTCATTCTTGAGGGACAAATCAGAAACCCTTGATGAAGTGAAAAAGATTATAAAACGGATTCAAACTGAAAAATGTTCTCAAGTCAACAAGATCCGTAGTGATCATGGATCCGAATTTGAAAATAGCGGTTTTGAGAAATTCTGTAGCGATCAGGGAATATCGCATGAATTCTCTGCACCTAAGACTCCTCAACAAAATGGAATTGTCGAGAGGAAAAATAGAGTGCTTCAAGAAATGGGAAATGTTATGTTAAATAGCATGAAGCTCCCTAGGAATCTCTGGGCTGAAGCAGTGAATACTGCCTGCTACATTATTAACCGTGTTTATATTTGCAAATCTAATAATAAAACGGCTTATGAAATGTGGTTTGAGAAAAAGCCTTCTGTCAAATACTTTCGAGTTTTTGGCAGCAAGTGCTATATTTTGCGTGACCGTGAAAATTTGGGAAAGTTCGACACTAAAAGTGATGAAGGGATCTTTTTAGGATATTCTTTAAACAGTCGTGCATATCGTGTTCTGAACAACAGGACCGGTGTGATTCAAGAGTCAATAAATGTTGTGATTGACGATCATTTGAATACACCTGTCCCTAGTTCAGATAATGATGAAGTTCTTATACTTGAAAAACAAGAAACTTCATCAGTGAAACTAATTCTGAATTAAGGACTGTTAAAGATCATCCAACTTCTCAAATACTTGGAAACCCTCTCACTGGTGTGCGCACTCGTAGACAATTAGAGGACATATGTAACTACGTATGCTTTACATCCCAGATAGAACCGGTTAACGTGAAAGAAGCACTTTCGGATGAAAACTGGATAGTTGCGATGCAGGAAGAACTTAATCAGTTTGTCAGAAATGATGTCTGGTACCTTGTTCCTAGACCTAAAGATAAACATATTATTGGAACAAAATGGATTTTCAAAAACAAATCTGATGAACTTGGAAATATTATTCGAAATAAAGCAAGGCTAGTTGTACAGGGGTATACACAAATTGAAGGTATTGACTATAATGAAACATTTGCCCCTGTAGCTCGTCTTGAATCAATCAGACTTTTTATCTCCATTGCTTGTTTTAGGAAGATTAAAATTTACCAAATGGATGTAAAAAGTGCCTTTTTGAATGGTGATTTACATGAAGAGGTATATGTTGAACAACCTACAGGGTTTGAAGATCCTAAATTTACTGATCATGTGTATCGTCTTAAGAAGGCTCTCTATGGTCTGAAACAAGCTCCCAGAGCATGGTACGAAAAACTGACTAAGTTTTTACTGAGTCATAATTTTCAGATGGGATGTGTTGATAAGACGCTCTTTGTTAAGAAACATAACGATGATATTCTAATGGTTCAAATATATGTTGACGATATTATTTATGGATCAACCTGTACTAACATGACTGTTGAGTTTGCAGATTTAATGAAGTCTAAATTCGAAATGAGCATGGTTGGAGAATTAAATTATTTCCTAGGGTTGCAAGTAAAACAACAACCTGATGGAATTTTTATCTCTCAAACCAAATATGCTCTGAACTTAATTAAGAAATTTGGATTTGAGAATGGTAAAAATTTTGATACTCCTATGAGTACAACTTTGAGACTCTCAAAAGACTCTACAGGTAATGATGTGGATCCTAAATTGTATCGTAGTTTGATTGGTAGTTTGCTTTATTTGACTGCAAGTAGACCAGATATCGCTTTGAGTGTTGGTATTTGTGCTCGTTATCAGTCAAATCCTAAAGAATCTCACTTAACTGCTGTTAAGCGGATTATGCGATATGTCGCAAGTTCTGCTAAACTGGGTCTCTGGTATCCACATGAGACTAGTGTTCAATTAGCCGGGTACTCAGATGCTGACTGGGCTGGAAACATTGATGATAGGAAATCAACCAGTGGTGGTTGTTTCTACATTGGAAATTGTCTTGTTTCTTGGTTTAGCAAGAAGCAAAGTTCTATATCGCTATCAACAGCTGAGGCTGAATACATTGCTGCTGGAAATGCATGTACTCAGCTTGTTTGGATGAAACGTATGTTAAGCGATTATGGAATTACACAGGATTCTATGATTTTGTTTTGTGATAATTCCAGTGCAATAAATATCTCAAAAAATCCAGTTCAGCATTCACGTACTAAGCATATTGACATTAGATTTCATTACATTCGTGAATTAGTGGAAGAAAAATTAATATATTTGGATTACATTCCAACCGAGACTCAACTTGCGGACATTTTCACTAAACCGCTCGACAAAAGCAGGTTTAATAAATTAAAGTTTGATCTCGGTATGTGCAATTTAAATTGAATTTGCATGCTTTGGTGTATCATAATGTACATATGTTTGATGTTTTATTTGCTTAAATTTGGAAATCATTTGAAAAATTACAAATTTTAGTCGGTACTCGACCAGTCGTGAGTGTACACGACCGTCGTGATACGACCGGTCGAACACATCCACGACCGTCGTGAAACTCGTGAATTCACTTTATTTTGGGGATTTGGCTCTTCTTCTTCATTTCCTTTTGTTTCTCCAACGAGCCTAGCCTCGACCGGTCGAACCCACCTTCATGATACTTCAAGGTTAGTGGTTCTTTTACAATTTTCTTGCAGATTCTTGTTATTGGTGTTTCAAATTTCACTCTTGTAGAATCTATTTGCTCTTTCATTGCAAGTTTGGGGTTTTCTCTTGAAAAATCTTTTCTATCAAAACCCCACTTCTTCTTTCTTGCATCTTATAGTTTCCTTGATTCCTCCTTTGAAAATGGATGCTAGGGGTAAAAAGAAAACTACACGTGGTCCCTCTTCATCTAGATCAGCATCTATTACGCAACGTCATCTTCGCTCTCCCGAAAATGATCCTTCAGATGCACGGGATTTGCGTATGCGTAATATTATTATTGAGCGTCCTGTTAATGTTAATCACATTGCTTCCTTTGGTATCCTTCCTCTGTTGGAATCTGTGGGATGGGATAATATCTTACATTGGGGTGGAGCTGCATACCAGTCCATTGCCCAATCCATGTTTGCATGTATTTGTGATTCTTCTCTTGAGAATTTAACCTTTAAAATTGATACTCAAGAAGGCTTATTTTTAGTGGATCGACATTTGATAGCTCACCTTATGAAAATACCTGTCAATGATGAGGGCATTCCGATTCATATATTACATGACAAACTCTCAGAATCTGAACGACAAATGCTTACTAGAGATTTGTGTAATTTGGATGTTCACTGGACTCATAAAGGTCATGCACTTCCCTTAAGGTACTTGTTACCCAGACACAGAGTGCTTCACAGGATTTTCATCTCAAATCTATATCCGCGTTCTGGTAATAAAACCGAACTCACTGCATTCATGGTTCGTGTTTTGCATTCTGTCATCTCTGGTGCGAAAATCTGTCTACCTTCGTTAATTTGTCACTCCATTATTTTGTCTCGTCACCATCCAGGTCATAGTGATATTCCCTTTGGTTATTTGATGACTATGCTCGCCAATCATATGCTCGTGGCTATGCCTGTTAGAGAAAAACCATCCATCATCTCCCTTTTAATAATTCCAATCTTAACAAGATGAATTTAGAATTGGTTCCTGGCCAAGTGGATGCTGGTAGCAGTGGTGCTGAAGCAGGAAATGCAGATCAAGCTGGTGATCTTCCTGGAGACGTGAATATGGATGATTTATTTGAAGAACTTGAGTCAGACTCGGCTGATGATCCTGACTTTCAGCCTTCTGATTTTGATGAGAGGTTGAATTCTCTTCAAGAAAAGGTGGCTCAAATTCGTGTTACCCAAGACACTCAATTTTCTTATTTACGCAAATATATGAGGCGGGTTGCTAGGGGTTTACACAAAAGTGATCCATCTAATCCTGCTCCCTCTTCTGGTTCTGACTGAATTTTTATTTGGTCTGTAATAACTAATATTTTTCTTTGCTTTTAGTCTGAACTTTGCATGCTTACTTACTGACTTTTTGTTGAATTATGCACTATGCTCTCTTGCATCTATATTTCATCTCCTATTTTCCTTATCCTTGCTGCCCTTCTTCCTTTGTCATTTTGTGTCAAAAAGGGGGAGAAGTTTTGGGAGGCTTTGGCTTTGGTTGGATTTAATGATTATGATTAGTTTCATTCATGTCTATTTAAATATGGATGTGCTGCTATTACTCAGGGGGAGTTAAGCTTCTCAGGGGGAGTTATGCTAGATATTGTTTATGATGGTGCATGATTCTCTATTTGAACCTGTTGTGCCTGTACTTCTCTTATTTCTATTGGAAGTATTATTATTTGGGTGTTTTATCACAAATTTGACAAAGGGGGAGATTGTAAGTGCTATGGTCTCATGCTCCTTTGGTTGTCAAATTTTGTTGTGTCAAAACATCTATCTGTGTCGTGTGTTTGTATGGTGATTTATATATATTCAAGACACTGCATAAACACTTCATGACATTGGATGTCTTTAAGAAATACAAAGTGTACTTCATCATCCTATCAATGGTTAAAGCTACAATGTTGAAGTTCAAGTCTCAAGAAACAACTTCAAGACTCAAGAAATGACTTCAAGACTCATAAGCAACGCATGAAGTAGTTTTCACGCTGATGAAGATCTCAAGATTAAAGCTACAACAAGTTCAAGATCTCAAGCTTGATTTGGTTCAAATATCTACATTCGTTGAATGGTTGAAGTTCAATGTCCATACGACATGTTTCAGGTTTGACTGACCTTAGGTTGACCTTATAAGTAGGTCACTTTAGATACATAAATCAAATGTTTATTTTACATAAGTTTGGTCTATTCTACGACCAGTCCTAGCTCCTGTTCGACCAGTCCTAGCATTGGTTCGACTAGTCCAAGAAATTCCTCGACCAGTCCTAAGTTGTTGAAGATTTTCAGAATTTTTTGGTACACCTACGACCAGTCCTGGAGGTCCTTCGACCGGTCGTAGGAGTGTCTTCGACTCGTTCTCGACCAGTCGTAGGGCTACGACTCAAAGTCCAGCAACCTAATCTATGGTCTTACGACCAGTCGTAGAGAGCTACGACCAGTCGTAGGTGACCCACGACCAGTCGTAGGCTTCCCACGACCAGTCGTGGAACGACTTTCAAAGATCGCGCTCAATATTTCAAATATCCGTTAGAGCTACGACCAGTCGAAGGTTTCTAAGACCAGTCGTAGATGCAATTTTTGTTTCTATAAATTGAACACGAAATTCAGAGTTTTCACAATTCAACTCGATTCAATTCAAGAAATTTCAAGTGATCACTCTGAGATAAGTTTGTGTTTATTTTAAGCTACGTTGTGCTTATTTAATATTCCTTTTTGCTAGCTTATTTAATTTGATTTTGTTTCTGTATTTCAATCTTATTTCAAAAGAGGAATTACCTTATTCCTTCTTCTTGGAATCAAAATCAAATATAGCTACGCCCAACTAGTTAAAATCTAAAATCTATTAGAATTTAGAACCATATTAAAGTGAGTATTGGAAATTGAACTTTGACATTCAATCATCTACTCCGATTGGTTCTACCGGGCTGCTACGAAAAGGAGAAATCCAGGTATTTTACAATTCTGTAAAATTTCAGTACTTTTGGTTTTGTTTGAGGTTAAGCCAGAAAAATCTCATTGTATTGGTTATCTGAGGAGAGCCAGAAAACTCAGAAAAGAGGGGTTTTTGAATTGTGTAAGCCCGAGTGAAAAAGACACAATTGTAAAGGTTTTGGGTGAACCTGTGAAAACCTATTTGATAGTAAACGCTAATATCCCCTGTGTGAGGATATTAGGAGTGGAGTAGCATTCTGTGTGGCTGTTGAAAGACAGTTGGTGTACACACAGGCGAACCACTATAACTCTTTGTCTTGTGGATTGAATTGCTTAATTTTCATATCTTTTATCATTCAATTGTGTGGAATGTACATGTGGATGTGAATGTTGTAACTATTTACATTTCAAGCAAGTGTGGGGATTGTTGTAATAATTTAGATCTGTATTTCTGCATTTAATTTCAATTCCTTGCTATTCATTTATTTCTATTAAAATTGAGTCCTTGATCCAAAAGATGTTCTAGAAATAAGGTTGTCCTACCATAAGCCCTTGTTTATTATGGTGTAAGGTTGTCCTTAGAACTGAATTTGTATCAATCTCTCAATACTTATTTATCAAGGTGATTTGATTTCAGCATTGTGAATTGATTTATAATTGTAAGGCTATTGGTTTATTTTATTTCCGCTGATTTTATTTTAATTTGGCATAGTCCTATTCACCCCCCCTCTAGGACATATAGCTTGGCCTTTTCAGTTAGGCCCATACTTGTAGGCCGTCGAGGCCCATCTCCCTATGAACAACATCTATCCCATATAACATGTTTAGCATAGTCCCATGATTCATGATCATACGCACCATATGTATGCTTGATATGAGAAGCGACTGATCATAGCATATGCCGTCAGGCAGATTGTTTAGGGGCTCCCGGTTAGGCGGGGTTGCCCCACATGAGCGCACGAGACGCGCATGATTGCTGCATGACTGGATAGTGTGGTTCATGCATTCGCATCGTGTGATATGGTTACTGTACACCCTAGCGACATCAGGGTCGTAGCCACCACAGTCATAACGTGGTTGGCAGGATTGGATACCGGAAATCTTGCTCTACATGGGGTGCTATAGATATCCCTGGGTGAAAGTCCCTAAACCCTTATGGTACCAAGAAGTTGCTCCAACTTCTAGACCGAGTGGGTGCATGAGCGCCGATGGCCGATTACCAGGAGGCTGCGTTTTCCACTGTGTCGTGGTCGGTTGGAAGGGGGTACGGCCTTACCCGCCCGAGAGGAGGGGGCAACGTTAGGCTGAGTTTGACCAGCTCGAGGAATGGGTCCGCTATCAACGAGCCGCGCCTGATATTGGCAGGCGGGTAGTGAGGTCTCTTCCACTTACCTTAATGCGCGCGATGGGGTAGTGTCACGCCCCAAACTCGGGGACCGGACTCACAAAATTCCCGATCGCCGAATCCGGCCCGACAGCCTCCGTAGAACCCCATTCTCGGCTCCCGACGCCCATTCGCCAGGTTCCGATCCTGAGATGCTACGAGGAGGATTTCTAATATCAGTTTGAATCGTAATAAGCATAACCAAAGGCATAACCCACAAACAACAACCAAAAACTCCATCACATTTCCACTATGATCAAAAACTTTACAAGTACAATGAGCATGAAGGGAAATACAATGAGAATGGACAAAAAGCTCCAAAAGATCTGCTCTGCGCTCCTGCCTCAGCGCTGCTGCGTCCTCGCGTCACCTGCACGCAACGGTCGTGCATAAGCTTATAGAAAGCTTAGAGGGTGGTGAAAGTGTGTGCACAAGGTAGTAATGCAGGTACACAGTATCAGAGTAAAGCGGAACATGCTGATGAATCCATGAATACCACTAGCCGTACCAAGGCTATGCGATGCAAGGCATGAATGATGTCGGCCATACCAAGGCCATGCAATGCGAAATGCAACTCAAGCATACAAATCATCATCTGAGTCCACATATCAGTACAGTTCAAATCTAGAATATCACCGGGGTCTAGTACACTCTAAACCAGATTGCCGCCCCATCGCGCGCAATAAGGTAAGTGGAAGAGACCTCATTACCCGCCTGCCAATATCGGGCGCGGCTCGTCGATAGCGGACCCATTCCTCGAGCTGGTCAAACTCAGCCTAGCATTGCCCCCTCCTCTCGGGTGGGTAAGGCCGTACCCCCTTCCAACCGACCACGACACAGTGGAAAGCGCAGCCTCCTGATAATCGGCCATCGGCGCTCATGCACCCACTCGGTCTAGACGTTGGAGCAACCTCTTGGTACCATAAGGGTTTAAGGACTTTCACCCAGGGATATCTATAGCACCCCATGTAGAACAAGATTTCCGGTATCCAATCCTGCCAACCACGATATGCCTGTGGAGGCTATGGCCCTGATGTCGCTAGGGCGTACAGTAACCACATCACACAATGCGAATGCATGAAACACACTATCCAATCATGCAGCAATCCCGCGCGTATCGTGCGCTCATGTAAGCCAACACCGTCTAACCGGGAGCCCCTAATCAACCTGCCCGAAGGCATATGCTATGATCAGTCACTTCTCATGTCAAGCATACATATGATGCGTATGATCATGAATCATGGAACTATACTATACATGTTATAAAGTAATGAACTACTCTTGCAACGCAGATGGCCTAGACATGGACGGCCTACACACATCCAGTACGAGCCTATCAATGGCCCTAGGGAGAGTCATAATGCGGACATTTAACCACACTATACCTGCAATGTGGACGTCAAACCAACATCGCTCCCAAGGCATTACCTGTCGTAAACATCATTACATAAACCATGTAGGGATCACACATTGCAATGGACCTTAGGTACATCCCATTGGGCCTTAAATACATCGAATGGGCCGTGTCACATAGGCCTTATATTCATCAAGTGGGCCACATCAATGGGCCGCGCCAATGGGCCTTAAGTGCATTGCAATGGGCCGTAACCCGTGGCCTTATACTGCATCAAATGGGCCTAACCTCATGGGTCATATGTGCATCAGATGGGCTACACCAATTGGGCCCCATACGTACATCGAATGGGCCTTATCCCATAGGCCCTAATACATCTCAATGGGCCTTAACCCATGGACCTTTAAGTATATCAGGTGGGCCTTGACGGATGGTCCACAATCAACAGAGGTGGGCCTTATTCGGACATCAAAGTGGGCCCTATGCGGGGCCCACCATAATATTTTCCACCATCCAACCTGTTGACAAGGTCACACGGACCTGAGTGAAGGAAAAACACAATTTTCATCTTGATTCAAAACTCCAGTGGGCCACAAAACGGTTTCAATGGTAGACTTTTAATTCACACTGTTTCCCTTGGTGTGGGCCACCCGGGAACCGGATCGGCCTGATCCTTGGAGGGGGACCACACCAGGGGGGAGGCCCACCCTCAGAACGGGTTGGATGACAAATAACATCATGGTGGGGCCCACGGCAGGAGCCGTGGGTGGCCCTGCCCGTCCGCCCATGCCAGCGCAGGCGCTGCCTGCGCCCTCCTGACACAGCAGAGGCAGCGGCCTCTCCTCTTCTTCTTTCCTTTCTTTGCTTTTCTTGTTTTCTTGCAGAAATCCCCATGTGGGGCCCGCTTCTGGAGAATCTGCTCCGCCCATTGCATTCTTGGGCCCGGAATACATCAAAGGAGTCCAAAGTTTGAATTTTTTTGGTGTATAGGTGAGGTATGGTGGGCCGTAGAAGGTTTGAACGGTAAAATACACTGTTTTCTATGGTACGGCCCGCCTGAGTATCGGATTTACGTCATTTTTTGGCTCAACGCTTAGAACCTACTTGTGGAGAGGATGGACGGCGTGGATTGAACACATACAATAAGGTGGAGCCTACACAGGGGAGCCACCCCAAAAGCCTATAACAAGCTGATATTTGCGTCATTCCCAGGCCACGTCCAGCGTCTGGACGGGCTTGGCGCCACATGCATTTGAGGTGGGCTCCACTTGGGTGGGCCACCAAATGAAAGGATGGTGTGGGTACAACACATTTCAAGTGGCCCCACCTGTGAATGGTTTGAATACAACACCTACCTCATGGTGGGGTCCATCCAAGTGGACCACACAACCATCACATGGTCAAAAGGGAAAAAAATGAAATAGAGAGAGATAGAGAGTGAGACATAGAGAGAGATCGGTGAGTATGGAGGGACCCTGCCACTATGGGCCCCTCATTCAAAAGTACATCAAGGTGGGTCCTACATATATGGACCCTTGATCAACAAAAGAATAAAAAAAAAATGAAATCAACGATCACCCACCAGCTTCTTCTTGCTCCAATGGGTTCCTTAGCTCCTTGGCTTCAATTTCAAAGGAGGAGATGAGGAATGGATGGCTAGGATGGGGGATCTTGGGGTGGAAAGGTGGGACACATTTGTGGCTTGGAAGGGAATGGGGAGATAGCTCATACGTATGGGATTTTTCTCTCTTAGGGATGAATTTGGAAATGAAGAGAGAGAGTGTTGTAAAGGGAGAGGAGTGATGGATGTGGTGTGATGGATGTGGTGTGATGGGGTGTAAGAGCCACTTTTCTTGACTTTTGTGGCTTTTGGTGTAAGAAAGGTATGGTGGTGTAAGAACTTTTTGACTTTGGGGTTGCTTGGGGAAGAGTGTGAGTGATGTGTACTTGACCCTTGAGATTGATGGGTTGATGGATTGATGGATTGATGGATTGATGTGACATATCGTAGAGATTCTCTTGAATTTTGCAACGCGCGGTGTTTTCCTCGCACCGAACACTAGCCCACATCTCCTGGCCAGGGTATCGCCTCGGCGCGCGAGTCGCGGCATCGGAACCGCGGTGACGGTGCGGTCGCAATGGTACAAGTCTCGGGTTGAGTCGACTCGGGTTGACAGCGTGTGAATCAGGGTCGCGCGCAATGCCGGTTAAGAGTCGAAGGTTGCCGAAATTCGACCGAAAAGATCGCGGAAACCTACGGAACGGTACGGTCTAAGATGCGGGTCTTACAGGCAGCAATCTGGTTTAGAGTGTACTAGACCCCGGTGATATCCCAGATTTTGAGCTATACTGATATGTGGACTTAGATAAGGATTTGTATGCTTGAGTTGCATCTTGCATCGCATAGCCTTGGTACAGCCGACATCATTCATGTCTTGCATCGCATAGCCTCGGTACGGCTAATGGTATTCATGGATTCACCAGCATATTCCGCATTACTCTGATACTGCATACTGCATTACTACCTTGCGCACACACTTTCACCACCCTCTAAGCTTTCTATAAGCTTATGCACGACCGTTGCGTGCAGGTGACGCGAGGACGCAGCAGCGCTGAGGCAGGAGCGCAGAGCAGATCTTTTGGAGCTTTTTGTCCATTCTCATTGTATTTCCCTTTATGCTCATTGTACTTGTAAAGTTTTTTATCATAGTGGAAATGTGATGGAGTTTTTGGTTGTTGTTTGTGGGTTATGCCTTTGGTTATGCTTATTACAAATTAAACTGATGTTGGAAATCCTCCTTGTAGCATCCCAGGATCGGAACCTGGCGTATGGGCGCTGGGAGCCGAGAATGGGGTCCTACGGAGGCTGTCGGCGCCGGATTCGGCGATCGGGAATTTTGTGAGCCCAGTTTTCGAGTTTGGAGCGTGACAATATGTGAACAAATAGGGTTAACAAACAAGGTTTGTCAGTAAATAGGCTAGACCGCACGAGTTCAGGCAAGCACATGACAGACGACATCAGGTACAAGCGACCCATATAGTCTAACTACTGTCGCCCATACGCACCCGCCCCAAATTCATGGGTTTAACCTCAGGATAGTCCTACCAACGGGACCACCTTCACTCTCCTCAGATTCCTGACCAACCTAAGGATTTGATGGTAATCTATAGCATGATAACTAACAGGGTTATTGTAAGGTCCACCCCCACAACATATGATATTGTCCGCTTTGTCGAAGCTCATGACTTTAAAACGCGTCATGTCTGTTAAGGGAGGAACCCAACATATAACCACAACAACTCCAGACAACTCTTCCGATGTGGGACAAGGTTCGGCCTTCATTGTGGGTACAGTAGCCTGCCAACCACTGGTAGCTCACCCAGGCCCTTTAGGCCCTGCCCACATCAGCGTCCGCCCATGTGTGCCTGCCCACATGTGACCACACAGTGACGGGGAGTCACAGTTATCATCTAGCATAAAATAATATCATGCTTCATAGTTCCTCAACATACAATTTAGATTTTTTCTATCAGGCAAAGCTACCAATATTATGAAACAAGAGTGCATGTGTTTTGTGTGGGTTAGTGAGGAAGCTAAGCACTTCCTATACCTAATAGAACCAAATCACATAAGAGTTAATGGATCATACATGCTATGAGGCAACATCATATGAGAACCAAACAAGACAAGTACATGCATGCAATCATTCATTTAAACCAAATCATATGAAAGACAACAACATTCCGTAACCATTCCATGTGAATCGATAGGATCAAGGGTAGGGTCTTCCCTAGGTTTGTCTAGATTCTCCAAATGCATCGTCCAAGCAAGAAAAATCATTAAACTCATACTAAAATTGGTGCTAGGCCACCTAAGAACAATAGTCCGCACCTATGGATCATTGAAGACTTGGGGAAACGACCTAGAAGTGTCGAACTCACAGTCGATTGGTCGGAATCCTGAGTCAATGCGTTTGCATGTTAGGATTTCATACAATTCCTAGCTCAACACAAAGGATTACAAAAAGGATGGGTGCTTACCTCCCCAATTGGATGGAAATTGTTTGTATTTGAGGATGAGGGGTTTCTTGAGGAAAGGGAAGAGGGGTTTCTAGAACTCACCTCCCTTGGACCCACCTTTCTCTCCCTTCTTCCTTCTCTCCTTCTCCCTTTCTCATCTTTTCTCCTCTCTCTCTCTCTCTCTCTCTCTCTCTTTCTTTTCTCTAGGGCAAATTCGTATGGGGAGAGGGGTCGCCCAAATGAGGCCCTTATATAGTGCCAGATTTGGTGTAAATGGCCCCAATGGCTAGGTTTTTACTATACTAGCCCTATGGGAGGGCCTTTCTAACCTCTAGGACCTACTTTGGGGTGTACATGTTGATATACACCGTATGATAGTTATCCCTAATGATGAACTACATATGGACATGATCAGCCCGCCATTTGGATGCACCGATCGACGAATATGATTAGAAGTCCATTCAACAGTCATCGATGGTCGATCGAGGCCACGGTTATATGATATGAGTAGGAAAATATCCTTACTCCACATATAAAGTTCGGTCGTTAATCGACGGTCCGAAATCCTCAAATTTGCATAAGAGTGGATGACCCAATTTGCTTAAGTTTCAGCCTCTTCCTTTAAGGTATTTGCACTTCTCATGCACTCATCCTTTGGCTCAAGTTGAGCAGTTCTGGACCGTTCCTAGGTTCGACTCCCGCGATGGACGTCAAGCCCAGTAAGATAGACATTACTCTATAATTTTGTAACTAGTGGCTCACCAACGAGCGATCTAGAGCTTATTCAAGAAATCAGGGCATTTCTGGAATGAATTAGGTATTGAGATTTCTCGTGAGCGATGATTAGGGTTTAAATTAACTATGTTCACAGTGTGGTATATTTATAACTAGTGAAAGTAGAGATTTAGTCATGATTACTCTAAACCATCGGTTTTATGCTAAAAGAGTAACGGGGTTGATTTGGTCTATTAGTCGAGATCCGGGCCTTATCTGACTCGGCTTCGGTTAGATCTTCAATTTAGTCATGATTGTCTTGATTAGTTAGCGATGGGTTGGTTAGATTTGGATCCTATGTGAGTAAATCATGGGGCTACACCTGATGTTCTAGTGATTGGGCGGATTCGTTGGCTTCCTACGGTTGATTAATCGGACTTGTGCGGTTCTTTACTGGTACCACCCCTGTATAAACTAACATTGAGTGCTAATAGTCATTAAGTGGTATTATAAGTTAATTAAAAAAAATTCAAGGATTTTTGGAAAACCCAAAATAGTGAAAATCGAGGATGTTACAAAAGATGACTCTTGCATTTAATGCAACCAAGCTTATTATTCAGTATGATAGAGAATAGATGATGTGGATAAACAGAAACATCATGGTGAGCCTGCCTACGAAACTGTCCATCTGTGGCTAGAGACTCGGGTATTATACAATCCAGTCCCATTATGATAGCCCTGATAAGACCGTCTCATTTCTAACTAGTTCCCAGTGGGGTATATAACCTAGTGTACTAATGAATTGGTGGATAATTAGTAATGTATGTTTTTTTTAATCTACATTATTCATTTACTTTTCCATATCATTTAAGGTACATGTAAAAAAAAAAAAAGTCAGATTCAAGGCTCAAGTAGACCACACAATTATAAATAAATACTTACTGTTAAAAACTTCTTAGTAGTGACAAAAGTTCTAAATTTTACTGATATTTGTGTTGGAAGATCAGAACAACTAATATGTTGTGTGTTCCTGTGGATTGGCACGGTACAAAAATCACACGTAATTGATGATCCTGATCATTGATATGTGGAGTTAAATTCCTGAACTTAGATGGTTGTGAACATCGTTAGTCATTGTTCCACATGTTATTCCCACAATTGAGGGTTAAAAGCATCATTTAAGTCATAAGTGTGGTTTTGGACCATGGCCATCCATGGTAACCCAGCTGATGAATGGCTTCCAACCTTCTGACTCTTCATCTCTGCATGTAGGCCTATGCAATGCATCCTAAGAGTGAATCATGACTCGTACAGAAACAATTTAACATCCCCATTGTTTCATGTCTTAGCAATTCATTTTCTGGACTTCTTTCTTTATGGTTATACTTTTAATTTATTTACGATTGTTTAGTTTTAGTCCCTCAAAAAGTTATGGCTGAGTAACTATCACGACTTTGACAGCATCATGGTGAATGAATCTAATCAAGACAATGATTTTTTATTTTTTTTGGAATGGCTAGAATTTATTCATAAAAGGAAAGGATGATTTAACCCTGCAAAAAAAAAAAAAAAAAAAAAAAAAAAAAAAAAAACTCAAACAAACAAGTCTAATACCAACAATGATGATGGCAAAATGATTGGATGGTGTGGATAAAACCCACACATCACAGTGGCCCCTTAGAGGCCCTGTCTGCCCCTAGATAGAGACAAGGAAGTTACAATGGGGATTGAAGGCCCACCATTGGAAACTTTGTGGGGATTAAAAAAGTTTTGCATCAGGACATTTGTGCCTACAGTTCATCTGAGTAGTAATAACCCTACGAACGGTTTGGATGACATAAAAATATCATGTTCGGCATTCAAAATCCCCAAATCCCTAATTTGTAATATCAAAAAATTCCCAATTCGAGGTCCACATTCAAATCTGTAAGCCATAAAATCCCCAAATCCCTAAATGGGGGTCCACATCAAATTGGGAATCCATAAATTACTAAATCCCCAAATTCCAGAGATTGAAAGAGAGAGATACCTCACGTTCGTGATTGAGTCTTCAACTGAGCTTAGAGAGAGAGAGAGAGAAGGGCGAGTGTGGGCAGGGAGAGCGTCGTTTCGGTTCCTTCCCTTTTTTGGATCAAACAGAGAGAGAGAGAGAGAGAGAGAGAGAGGATGGAGAGGATTAGAGAGAGAGAGAAAGGATGGAGAGGATTAGGGCACGAGAGAGAGAGAGAGAGGATGGAGAGGATTAGAGAGATAAAAGGTCGAGAGAGCGTTGACGCTCCTCGAGCTCTGAGTTGTATGAACGGTTTAAAGGATATCAACGTTAAATGGGCCCCACTTTGATGCGTGTCGACCATCAACACCGTGCATTTGATGGGCCCCCTTTAAATTATGGGATATGCCAAAAATCAGCCGTATACGGAACTTAGGTGGGCCATACCATCTAAAATCATGTGAAGAATGCCTAAAACATATCAAAGCACTTGGTGGGGCCCACCTGAAATTTTGATGCATATGAAACTTGGTCTAACTCCTCATCCAAGTGGGACACACATAATGGATGGTTTGGATTTGTGAACCACATCTCAGTGGGCCCAACAAATGATTATGAATATTTTAATGGAGGGTAACCCCTCTCAACTTTTGTATGTGGTGTGACCCAAAAAAGTCACGGATTGACTTGATTTTTAAGCCCCAGGCCCACCATGGAATGGTGCAACTGACTGATGGGGTAGATGTTCGACACCCATCATGGTGGAGCCCACACAGCTCGACTGTATGAGAAGTTCCCATGAGATGATGGGGAAAACAAAAATCAGTTTGATCCAAAACTTTTATGGCCCCAAAATGTTTTTTAATGGTTGACACTCATTTAACACTGTTTCCTGGAATGTGGTCCACTTAAGATTTGGATATATCTCATTTCTAGTCTCATACCGTAAGATGATCTTTAAAAATAGATAGACGACATGGATTAAACACATACATCATGGTAGGGCTCATAGAGCACCAACCACCAGCCATTGGATGGTGTCAAGGGGAGTAGCCAATCCATTCCCCTTATTTGTGTTGTGGTCCATTTAATCTTTGGATATGATTCATTTTGTAGATAATTCTCTAAAATTATCTCGAAAAATGGATGAACGGTGTGGATTGATCCCAAATTTTCGGTAAATCCAAAACTCAAGTGTACCATGCCACGCGAAACAGTGTGGAATATCTTAAAATGATCCGAGAAAAGTGTTGAACAGTATGGAGAAAGTCAATCCATGACATAGGTGGGCCAAGAGTTTAAAAATAAAGTCAATCCATGACTTGGGTGGGACTGTTGCCGAACCTGTCCTCTCTTTGTTTCTCTCTCTCTCTCTCTCTCTCTCTCTCTCTCTCTCTCTCTCTCCTATCTCTCTGATCTCTCTCTTCCTAGCTCTCTAATCTCTCTCTTGCGGACCGTTGTCAAACACCCTACCCACGCACAGATTTAGTCTGGTCCAGCAAGAGGGCCATCTATGTGGAATCCCACCATGATGTATGGGTTTTAATCCTCACCGTCCATCTTCACAGATTTAGTTTTGTGAGGCTTGTTGTGTCCCATGATGACTTGCTTTCTTCTACAGAACTTGTGTTGATTAGAACATATCAAATGTTAAACCCTAGGTTAGATAATGGTTTCTTCTACCATGTTAAACCCACGTTTTCTGTGGCTTTCAGATCTCCCATGTAATGTGTCTCACTTATATATGCATGAGAATTTAGCTTTATATGTTGTATTTTTTTATTCTCATGGATTGCATGATGAGGCATGCTCTTCTATCCATTAATGGATGGTAAATGAAAAATTTTATATTGCATTTGTCTGCTGGGCTATGATGTGTTGCCTTTGTAATTCATTGTTTCATTACTCACATCCACCAATGATGAGATTATGTACTCGTTGTGGTTAATTAGTGCTCTATTACCTTTGAACCATTTTTTATGAATTATGTTTTCTGATTTTTTTTTTTCTTTTTATAAATGAAAATGGTCAAGTGGACCACACCATAGGAAACAACATGGATAAAAATGCCCACCATTGAAACCTTCTTAGAGCCCACAATGATATTTATTTGTCATTCAACCGGTTCATAAGGTCACGTAGACATGGATGAATGAATAACACAAATATCAGCTTGATTCAAAACTTCTGTGCCTACAAAAAAAATTCAATAGTAGTTATTCAATTCACACTATTTTCTTTGGTGTGGTCCATTTGAGATTTGAATTTGCTTCGATTTTTAGACTAATGCACTAAAATGGGATGGTAAAATGTATGAATCGGATGGAGCGGATAAGACATACATCCAGGGTGGACCCCACAGTTTACTGAATAGGCAATCGGCTTCCCTTGACAAACAAGGTAAGTTACAAGTCGTCCTACATTGCATGTGCAAGACAACATGTGTAGTAAACAACAATTGTGTGAGCATCCAAATAGTTCTTTATATTATATACACTTGAGTGAAATGACCCTCTAACATGGTATTGATTTTCATGGTAGCCCGGTGTCTGGAGGATCAATGAATCCACCAAGATCATTTGGGCCTGCCGTTGTTTCTTGGAAGTTCGATGATGTATGTAGTGTCATTATCAGGCATCTGAGATAATGACACTTATTTTTAAGTTCATTGTCATTCATTTCATTTATAAATATTTGTGGCACATGTATGAGTTATCGACTGGTCATACATTGTGCCCTCCAGTCTAGCATTCACCCAAAAAATTGTAGAAGTTTGATGATTTCAGCTGCCAATTCATAGTTGTTTTGCCTATTTATTGATAATAAGTGGCTTGGATAACTTGGATACAGGCAACATCAGATGAGTCACCATTCTCACAGCTCCACAAGTGTGGTGATAACATACCTGATAACTTAGATTCATATACTATACCTTGATACTTTCATAGTTAGAATCCTAAAGGCCTGTTTGTTTTTTATTTTCAAAGCCAAGATGGATAAAAAAAAAGTCCTAACAAAGTGGGTACTGAATGTCCACCATTACAAAAAAAGTCCTGACAAAGTGGGGCCCACCTAATGTTTGTGTTTTCTCTTCATTCATATCTTTCTGATATTCTAAACATGTTGGATGTCAAATAAACATTACCGTGGGCCCAAGGAAGGTATATATCAACAGTGGAAATCATTATTCCACACTGTTTCGCGTGGCATGGTACACTTGAGTTTTGGATTTACCTATAAATTTGGGATCAACCCACACCGTTCATCCATTATTCAAGATCATTTTAGAGAATTATTCAAAAAAATGAATCATATCTAAAGATTAAATGGACCACACCACAAATAAGGGAAACAGATTGGCTACTCCCCCTAACATCATCTAATGGCTGGTGGTTGGTGCTCTGTGGGCCACACCATGATGTATGTGTTTAATCCATGCTGTCCATCTATTTTTAAAGATCATCTTATGGTATGAGACAAAAATAAGATATATCCCAATCTTAAATGGACCACATTACAGGAAACAATGTTGAATGAGCACAACCATTTAAAACATTTTGGGGGCCATAAAAGTTTTCGATTGAGATGATTTTTGTTTTTCCCCTTCATCTAGGCCTGTATGACCTAATAAACAAACTAGATGCCAAATAAATGGTATACTGGGCCTTACAAGGATTTTAATGATGGATATCCAATCACTATTGTTTTCATGTGGTGTGGTCCACCTAATATTTATATACCTCTCATTTTTAGGCCCCACCATGATGTATGTTTTCACGTGTCTTTTTAATATTATGAACAGGTTGGATGGCAAATAAACATTACTGTGGGCCCAAGGAAGGTATCAACGATGGAAATAGATTTTTATATATTTTTAAATATTATATATATATATATATTATAATAATATAATATATATATGGAAAAGGTTCTATACAGTGGAGATCATGGGAACTCCCCATGAGGTCAAGCTGTGTGGGCCCCACCATGACGTGTGTCAAACATCGACACCGTGCATTTGATGGGTCCCCTTTAAATTATGGGATATCCCAAAAATCAGCCATATAAGGAACTCCGGTGGGCCATACCATCTAAAATCATGTGAAGACATGCTTAAAACATATAAAAGCACTTGGTGGGGTCCCACCTGAAATTTGGATGCGTCGGAAATTTGGAATGCCCCTCATCCAAGTGGCACACACATAATGGATGGGCTGGATTTGTGAACCACATCTCGGTGGGCCCAAAAAATAATTATGAATGTTTTAATGGAGGGTAACCCCTCTAAACTTTTGTACGTGGTGTGGCCTCCACAAGTCACAGATTGACTTGATTTTTAATCCCTGGCCCACCATTGAATGGTGCATCTGACTGATGGGATAGATGTTTGACACGTATCATGGTGGGGCTCACACAACTTTCCCCGCTATGGAGATTTCAAATAATAAACATTACGATGGGCATTAGGATAGTTTCAACGATGGGAATCACTCTCCCCATTGTTTTCTATGGTGGGGTCCACTACAGATTTTTATCTCCATCATTCTTTGGGTCACGACTTAAAATGATATCTCAAAATGGATGGACGGTGTGGATATAACACATACATCATAGTGGGGCCCACAGAGCACCGACAAGCATCACTGGCGAATCCCGTCCGTGTCGTATAAATGATGTAAAACGCACATTGTGCAGATTTGAAAAGCAAAATCCATTTCGAAGAGGGATTTCTAAAACCCTCTTCGAATTCCATTTCCCCCTCGCGCTCTGATTTTTTCTCCTCTCTCTTCTTTGTCGCACCCTCTGCTCTCTCGTCTCTCTGTCTCTCTTGCACCCTCTCCCTCCTCTCTCTCTCTCTCTCTCTCTCTCTCTCCTCTCTCTCTGATCTCTCCACCCTACCGTTGCTGCACGTCCTACCCACGCACGCCCTCTCTCTGTCTCTGAAGCTCGGCGAGGTATCTCTCTCTCTCTCTCTCAATATCAATATTGATTTAGGGATTTGGGGATTTAGCAATTTGTGGATTCCTAATTCGTTGTGGACCCTCATTTAGGGATTTGGGGATTTTAGGGCACATTACTTCACATTGTTGAGGGTGGTGCATCCAAACAACCCCAAATCAAGGATTCAAAAAACCCCACTGTATGTAGAAAAGAAAATCACAGCTAATGGTTTTAAACAAATGATCGTGACTGATATTACATTTCCATTTAAAAATAAACAGTAAAACTACAACTTCAAATTCCTCAATTGTGTTGATCTTCTATTCTGCATCTGAAACCAATCAATTGACATGATTGACAACACCTACCCACACCCACACAGATGAGAATTGTCGGAACTAAGCACTTGCTGCGTGTATGCACCTTAATTTAGAATGATCTTGGCACAGGTCCTGGGTAGCTAACAACTCTTTCTTTTGTTGACAGATCTCATTTCTTTGCCTTTGAAAATCTGAGGCATCGATACTTCTCACCACTGACAGTGATCTCGAGAGCACCGTCTTGGTTATCCCACTACAACAAAAGCTGGATTAGTCGACGATTTGCGTGGCTAGTTTAACGGCGCTAATTAAAACGGGGCGTCGATCAGTGGTCGGGTATAAATACCGTGCGTACCAAAATCCCTAGCCCTTTTTCTCCCCTCACCCGACGCTCTCTCTCTCACTCTCTGCGTCCCGGCTCTCTCTCTCTCTCTCTCTCTCTCTCTCCCCTTTAGATGCAGCGACAACCATCGCCATCTCCACCTCTACTATCCATTTCTCAATCGACCCTCTCTCTCTCTCTCTCTCTCTCTCTATTTCCCCTTTTCCCTCTCTCAATCGACCATCTCTCTTCGTTTCCCCTTTCTCAATCCATCTCTACTCCTCTAGGGTTTCTCTCTCTCTCTCTCTCTCTCTCTCTCTCTCTCTCTCTTAGGGGTTTTTAATCTCTATCTCTCTTTTAACATGTCTAAGGATGAGATACGAGGATCTCTGCAATACGATGTATGATATGGACATCAAGGAAGCCTTAGCCACTTGCATCTCAAGCATTCAATGAATCTCTCCATAAAGCACGAATATCTCCCCGAAGATCTACAGGTCATCTCTCTGTATATATCTGTCATCCATCTGTTAGATCGATTTTTTTTTTCCAGATTTTGTCTATGACTGTAGGTTACAAAACGAGTTGCAAATGATTGAATCTGTGAAGTTTTCATCAATTTATTTTTTTTTTAAATTTTAAATTTGGTTATGTTATGCTTTGGCACCTTACATGCTCGATTAAATGCCAAATGGCCCAAACTTGTGGATTGTCCTTTTCCATTCATTTTAGTTCTATTGAAAATGAACAGTTTATCAATTTTGCATAATCTTGGAGGTTGTACACTTTACTAGTTCAATACTTTCAAGTTGTGCACATGCTTCATCAGATTGCACGACCATCTGACTTTAATTAGTGTCATGTTCTTGCAAAACTACTTCATTTACCTCATTTTGTGAGGTTCTAGCATAAGATGACAAAGAAAGAAACATAAGAAAACAGGCTGACAAGATGAGCAACTCGAGTAAAAAATAATATAAAGAAAGATACTCAATTTGTCTTTTCATAGAATAGTATAAAAGAAAGAGCACAATGGAACCATTTAGGAAACCACCATTTCATGGCTTTCACAGTTAAACATAAGAAAATAGTTTGAAAAGATGTGCAAAAAAAAAAAATAACTACAGAGGAAACTACTCGATTTATCTTTTCATAGTATAAAAGAAATTAGCACAATTAAACCATATAGCAAGCCACCATTTAATATCTTCCACCCTTATTGGGAAAGAGAACTATTGTAAATCTACAACAACAAGTCCTTTAAAAGACTAACCTGCTTTGTGTAGCTTGGTGTAGAAAAGAGGAAACCTCCTTGATACTACACACATCAACAACTGTAAGGTCAGAGACGTGTATTTCCATTTGAATCATGCTTAATTGCATATTGCTTTCCAAGCATGCCATTATCCATTCATATTGGTGAAGGAACTTTCATAGAAGAACCCAAGAAAAGGAAGTAATGGAATAGTTGGTCCAAGTCAAGAAGCCATGTGGCTGAGATCTATTTCCACAGAGAAAGCTCCTCGAGTCGAAAATGCAAACTGTGTTCTTCCAAGCATTGATTGGGATCGGGTGGGCAGACAAACTTCAGTCCCAGAGTCTCAATTGAATGTTGATAAGAAGCCTGTTCTAGATGAGCTGGAGAGCATTGTGAGGATTAAACAGGCGGAGGCTAACATGTTCCAAACATGTGCTGATGATGCAAGAAGAGAAGCTGAAGCCCTGAAACGTATTGCAATTGCCAAGAACAAAAAGATCGAGGAGGGGTATGCCAGTCGAATCACAAAGTTATGTTTATGTGAGGCTGAGGAAAGACGCAGACAAAAGCTTGAAGAGCTTCAGGTCCTAGAAAGATCACACTGTGAATACTTCAATATGAAGATGAGGATGGAAAGAGATATTGAGGATCTTTTATTGAAAATGGAAGCTACAAAACGTAACCTCAGTATGTGATATGGCTGTTGGATTGTCATGGAGTGTCAAGGACCTGACATCAGTCTCAGGTAACCATACTTTTATTAAGAAGCCTCTTATGTTGGAACTTCATATGGAGATTGTAGATTTTAGTTTTTCACTTGTTTCATCCTCTTCCCTGCAGTTTAGGGTATACAGTGTACAACTTGCTCACTAGACTAGCCTTTTTATCTTTTTTCCCCTTCTGTTGTTCCTTTTTTGTCTGGCTAACTGGAGTCTTATACAGAGAATACTCCATCTCTTGTGCTACAATTAGTTCCTCTTATGGAAAATTGAAAGAGAAATGAATTAGAGGTGCATAAATTATGTCATGGATAAGTGCTTCATGTGCCTCCTACTAATAGTATTGATCAATTCATCAGATTCTGATTATCACAATTTGAAGGTCGGCACATGTTCATTTTATTCCAAGCTATTGTTGTTGCTCATTGCTGCTCAGACTTCATCTTTGATTCTGACTAGGTGTTGGAGATGATATATATCACTGTTCCTATTGCAGATCTCTAAAAGTTTTCTGTTTTTTAGGGTTTAGGGGTTTAGGGGTTAGGGTTTTAAGGGTTTAGGGGGTTATAATAAATTTGTCAATACCTTTCAAACTCAAGTTGTTCTCTCCAGCCACCTTGTCTTAACAGGGGTTGTTATTGGTAAATCTACTAGGATACATATATATCACTGTTTTTTTTTTTTTTTTTTTTTTTTTTTTTTTTTTTTTTTTTTTTTTTTTTTTTTTTGTCATTGCTGCAGGGTGTATTAAGTTCTACTATAGAGTGAGACCCATCTTACCAGGGCAAGCGGATGGCCAGACTACTATAGATTATATTAAAGAAAATGGGAGTATCATGATTGTAAATCCTCTTAAGCATGGTAAAGATGCAAGGAGAGTATTTCCTTTTAACAAAGTTTTTTCCATAATTAAAGATAATTGTGTTACCATTGCACTCTCACTTTTGAGCGTTTCAAAGTTATGTTGTTTTCATAATTAAAGATAATTGTGAAGCATCCACTTTTTTTTTTCTTTTTCTTTTTCTTTAGTTGTATTCAAGATATTGATACATGATTTTTCGCTGAATTGGCTTCTGTAGGGATGGAGATATATTTAGTTTTGTGCTTGTAAATCTAATGGTTCATAGCGATTGTAATTAGAATGCTTTTGATATAAAGAAATAAATTGAAAAAAATCTACAAAAGATACTTTGGTATGTAATTGTAAAATTTCCTAATATTTTTCTTAGAAAATTGAAAAAAATCTGCAATAGATATAAAGAAATAAATAAAAACTCATCAATCATCTAGTTCCCATCATCCAGGCACCTATCTGCTAGTTGGATTTTGATTAACTCAGTCTGGTCAAACTTTAGAACTGAAAGGCTAAATCTTGCCATGAGTCTTAGTATCCAACATTAAAAACTGCTGCATTAGTTGTATGTCTTTGAATCAAAGTTGGGTTTGGGCTGAATCATTTCATGCGTTCAAAATGCAGTGTCTTCCCTCCTCAGTTACTTATATCCTTTTTTTTTTGCTTTAAATGAAGGTTCATGCATTCAAAAATGCAACATCTTTCCCTGCTTAGGTAACTCATCTCCTTTCATTTTTTCTTTAAATGAAGGTGGGGAGAACGGCTATGGATCTATTCCTTCATATTCTTCAAAGCCATATGGAGGGTTTGTATTTCATATCTTAGAGTTTTGCCTCTGCTTCAGGCTGGTTATTTGGATATTTTAATTTTTATCTAAGCCTGCTCTTTATATATTTTCATTTGTACAAACTGCCTTCAACCTTGGAGATTGTCATCCTGGCCCATGCAATGGATGGGCTTTTCTCAGTGAAATCAGATGTCTTTATCTTTGGGGTCTTACTGCTGGAGATCATTAATGGCAAGAGGAACAACGACTGTTTCAGGGACGATCCTTCACAGAATTTGATAAGATATGTAAGTGCAAGTTTTCCTTCTTGATCCATGTATATCATCACTAACATTGTATCCAGCTGAGCCATATTTTTCTATAATAACAGCCTGCCCTTTTTGTGAACAAAGAGAGATAATTCAGAATTAGCAAAGACAGATGGGCTGGAAGGATATAAGCATTGCCACACCACTGACAAGTTGTTCAATAGAAAATTTGAAAGGTATGATCTTCAAACAAGAAGTGTTGTAGTCCTGGCATATTGCTGTGTAGATTTTCTTTTGTACATTGTTCAAAAAACTTGTGGCCTGAGCTTGGCTGAGTTGACCTATTTAAAAAGCTCGCAAAACATTCCAAGTTAATGATTTACTTGGAGTATTAGTAGTTTCAACCCAACAAGTTTCTGGATTGTTGAAAATGAATTGAAACTTTCAGTTTCTTTTGAGAATTGCTGGCATTTTGTTTGGTATCATCTTTTTGTTGATTCGGTTAACTCCTTTACTGCTTCTAACACAAGCAAAACCCAATTGAAATTGGTGAACTTTTGGCTTGTATTATTGGTTTCTGCAGGTTTGTAATTGCCACCAATTTCTTCTAACCGAGGTTTACGAATGTTACAGAGGCACCTGAACCAATGGAAAGAGATTTCATGTCCCAAATCATAGTATCGTTTTTTCTCTAGACCATTCAATTTATTTGATAGAATGTTCCTACTACTCTAATATATGTTTATTTATTTATTTTGTTCTTTTTGGTAGCAGAGATACTTGTTGGATTCTTTTGATTACACAACTGGCTCAAAGTATTTGTTGAAGTCAACCTACATCTAGATTTGGAGGTGTGGAGAAAGCATGTGCTGCTCTCCATAAGTAACCACGCTGGCAGATGTCTGACATGTACATGAGCTGCCTTGTGCATATGCCACTGGTCAAGATCATACCATGGGGGGCGTTCTTCACATACATGAGATTGAGGGAGCAGGAAATTAGAAATCTGATTTAGTAATGTATGGCACAGAACCTGAAATCTGATATACCATGGGGCGCTCTTCACATACATGATATTTGTTCCATCATTCCTTGACTTCCTTTGCTCTGAGATTATAAAGATGAAAAGAGAATTGCTTCTTCACCGGCTATGTAGATCCATAAATTTGCTTGTATTGTAGCATGGTGCAAAACACACATGCTAGATTAACACTTTTATTTATTGCTTTTTCTCTCTTTCCTCCTTGTTCTTTTTATTATTATTTTTCTCACTTTCTAGCCTGTGTCCAATGATGTGCATGATTTTTAATGTTTTTTTAATTGAAGGTCATTAATGAAGCTCTCAGATGTGGGAACATAGTCAAGTTTGTGCACCGAAAGAGGCCCTCAAGGATGTCAGATTTAAAGGTACACCATCCACTCATGGTGGACCTTTTTTGTATATATGTTTATAGAATCATGCATGTAAGAGCACATTTATTATAATGTTCCCACAATTTGTATTAAGAAACTAAATTTCTGTGGTCCAGATTATTCAATTCCATGTGGATGGAAGGTCCTCCCAGTTTTCAGTGCCGTACATTTAGACAGGAGCTTGAAAGTCCAGGAGAGGGCAAATGGATGGATTTGTTTTTATTTATTTATTTATATTCAAAACCATTTTCAATTTATTGTAATAAATATTATATATATATATATATATATATATTGTCTAGTAATATAAATATTGTTTAATATTCAGTTTTATTTGTGTAACATCATTTTTATGTTTCAATATTTAAAAAATACAGGTTTCGGTTGAATTATATATAATAATAATAATAAAAAATTACTGGAATGCCAGGGCCTTTCAAATCTATACAAAAGATTTTAGCGGCGCTTGTGTAGAAAATTTATGGCGCTTTTTCATGAGAAAAAGTGTTCAGAAACCACTTCTACCGGCGCTCGGATCGATTTTTCATGAGATAGTTCTGTGCTCCAATTAAGCTAAGTGTGCTTATTTAATATTCTCTTTCTTTAGACTTGTTAATTGATTTTGTTTCTTGCACTCCAATCAATATTTGAGATTGCATTTTATTCCTCGGTATAGTTTTATTTATTCCTCTTCGGTTTGAGTTCTTGATACAAAGACTTTTCTAGAAATAAGGTTGTCCTACCATAAACTTTGGTTTTTGGTATAAGGTTGTCCTTAGAATAACTTTTGTATCAACCTCTCAATACTAGTTTATTGAGGTTGTTTTTCATTTCAACATTGTGAATTGGTTTACTTTATTTAGTTGTCTCTTTATTAAATTTCGCTGTAATTATTTTAAATTTGGCATTGTCCTATTCAGCCCCCCCCCCCCCCCCCCTCTAGGACATATAGCTTGGCCTTTTTAAGTGGTATCAGAGCTTAATAGCTTATTTTAATTGCTTTATTTTTGGATTCATTTCCTAAGCTAACGATCTAAGCTATATATAAGATGTCAAATTTTGATAGCCTTTCAGTTACTAGGCCTCCACCCTTTTGATGGATCCAACTATGCCTATTAGAAAGCCAGGATGAGGATTTTCCTTAAATCCATAAATGAAAGTGTGTGGCTTGCCACAGTAACTGAATGAAACCCTCCTACCATTGAAGTAACTGGTATTAATGGATCAAAATCAATGAGAATAACACCTTATACTTCTTGGTCTACACTTCAGAAAAGTGAGAGTAGTGCCAATGCAAAAGCACTAAATACAATCACTTGCGCATTATCACCAGATGAGTTCAAAAGAATCATATCCTGTGATACTACAAAGCAAGCTTGGGATATATTAGAAATGACACACGAGGGTACTTCAATTGTCAAAAAATCTAAAGTCCAACTCCTCACAACCAAATTTGAAAAAATTCATATGGAGGAAAATGAAATGTTTATGGACTTCTACACTAGATTAAATGACATTGTAAACTCTATGTGGGGTCTTGGCGATAAAATCCCAAAAAGTAAAGTGTGTGCAAAGATACTACGCTCACTACCTGAACGGTTCAATTCTAAGGTAAACGCGATCCAGGAACTTCGTGATACGGACAACATGAGGGTAGAAGAGTTGGTTGGGTCTTTACAAACCTACGAGTTAACTTTTAAAGCTCCTAAAGGTAAATCAATAGCCCTTAAGTCTTCCAAAAGTATTTCTCAAGAAAATTCTAATTTAGAAAATTTTGAAGATGATATGGCTCTTTTAGGGAAAAAGTTCTACAAGATTTTCAAAAGTAAAAAGAGGGTCGATTTGCAAAAATCGAATGATAAGAAGAGATCTAAGTCTAGATCTAAATCTTGGAAATCTTTGAAATATAGTCAATGTTACAACTGTCAAGAATATGGGCATCTAGCAAACAAGTGTCCTAAAAAGGACAAACCTAAAAGGAAAGGAATGTTGGCTACTTGGGATGAATCTTCCGGCACTGAAGACTCCTCTGAATCAGAAGATTCTGAAATCGAGTCGGGCAATGAAGTTAAGGCCCTTATGACTCTAGCCAAGTTCACTATTTCAGATCATGATGATTCAACTAGTGAAGAAAATTTGAATAGTGATATGATAATGAAGAAGATCTTCAAGATGCTTATAATGCCCTATACAAGGAAAGTTGTAAAATTGTCATTAAACTAAAACTTCAAAAAGAAAGGTTTTCAGGGCTTAGAGAAAGATTTGAGTCTCTTGTTTTAAAAAAATCTCATCTTTTAGATTGTTTTGAAAAATGCAAGTGTGATTTAGATTTCAAAACCACCCTTATTGAAAATCTGAAATCTGAAAATGATAAACTTAAACTTGAAGTCTCTTCCCTTTTGAGTTTAAAGGATACATGGAGGTATGCCCAAGGTGATCCAAAATTAGAAAAACTTTTAACTGGATCAAGAAAATGTGGTACAGATCCAGTTTGGGCTACGACAAAAATAGTCCTCCTAAACAGAAGAATACTCCTCCCAAGTTTGTAAAAGGGGAATCCTCTAACTCAAATGAGAAAAGTTCAAGCCAAAAGTTTTATAAAAATGTTAAACCTTTTCAATCTTTCAAAACCAGAAGTAATCATATCTATTACAAAAATCAAAAACAAAACCCTTTAGCTGAAAAAATAGTTGATTTGCTTAAGGAGCTCTTAAAATCTAACTCAATGGGTCATTCGTACAAAAATCACAAATACATGAAGACCAACTATACTCCTAAACCCAAAACAGTAATGAAATGGGTTCCTAAAGTTACTTGCTTGGTTGCCCACACTGCTTTCAAAGCTACAAGCCATTCGAAGTAGTACTTAGATAGTGGATGCTCAAGACATATGACAAGCGACAAGGCTTTATTCACCGATCTTAAAGACATGACTGATGGTTCAGTCACATTTGGTGATGGCAGCAACTGCAAGATAATGGGCCAAGGTACGATTCAACTTCACAATCTCCCTTTATTCAAAAATGTTTTATATGTTGAAGGCCTAAAACATAACTTGCTTAGCATATCTCAAATATGCGATAATAATCATAGTGTAAGATTTTCTAATCAAAATTGTGAAATTCTAAATAACAAGGGTTCGGTAATTTTTACTGGACGTAGAACGTTTAAAAACTGCTATATTGTAAGTGAATCCAGCTCAACTAGTCAATCTTGTTACATGGTCCATACAGACGAGACTGATTTATGGCATAAATGTCTTGGACATGTGCGCTACCAAAATCTATATATATTGAGCAAATGAGAACTTATAAGAGGTCTACCTAAATTACAAAATGTAGACAAGATATGTGGTGAATGCCAGATTGGCAAACAAACAAGGAACTCACACAAAAAGGTGAATTCCAATACCATATCAAGACCACTCGGGCTTCTCCATATGGATCTTGTAGGACCTACAAGGACGGAAAGTCAAGGTCGCAAAAGATATATCCTAGTAATTGTAGATGATTTTACCAGATATACATGGGTTGTTTTCCTAAGGGACAAATCAGAAACCCTTGAAGAAGTGAAAATGGTTCTCAAAAGGATTTAAACTGAAAAGAGTTCTCAAGTCAGTAAGATTCGTAGTGATCATGGATCTGAATTTGAGAATAGCGGTTTTGAGAAGTTCTATAGTATCCAGGGAATATTACATGAATTCTTAGTGCCCAAAACTCCATAACAAAATGGTATAGTTGAAAGGAAAAATAGAGTGCTTTAAGAAATGGCTAATGTCATGTTGAATAGCATGAAGCTCTCTAAGAATCTTTGGGCTGAAGCAGTTAATACAGCTTGTTATATCATTAACCAGGTTTACACTAGTAAAGGTAATAATAAAACGGCTTATGAAATGTGGTTCGAGAAAAAGCCTACTGTCAAATACTTTCGAGTTTTTGGCAGCAAGTGCTATATTTTACGAGATCATGAAAATCTGGGAAAGTTTGATACGAAGAGTGATGAAGGGATATTTTTAGGATATTCTTTAAACAGTCGAGCTTATAGAGTTCTGAACAAAAGGACCGGTGTGATTCAAGAGTCCATTAATGTGCTCATCAATGATAGCTTAAACACACCAGTCTCAAGTCCAGATAATGATGAAGTTCTTATAATTGATAAACCTGATACTTCATCTAATCAGACTAATTCTGAATTGAGAACTGTTAAAGATCATCCAACCACATAGATTCTTGAAAACCCTCTCACTGGTATTCGTACCCGTAAACAACTTGAGGATATATGTAATTATGTATGTTTTACGTCCCAGATAGAACCATCTAACGTAAAAGAAGCTCTTGTTGATGAAGATGAAAACTGGATAGTTGCAATGCAAGAAGAACTTAATCAATTTGTTCGAAATGATGTTTGGTATCTTATTCCTAGACCTAAAGATAAACACATTATCTGGACAAGGTGAATTTTTAAAAATAAGTCTGACGAGCTTGGAAATATAATTCGAAACAAGGCAAGATTAGTTGTACAAGGGTACACTCAAATTGAAGGTATGATTATGATGAAACCTTTGCTCCTATTGCTCGTCTTGAATCAATCAGACTTTTTATATCCATTGCATGCTTTAGAAAGTTTAAATTTTTTCAAATGGATGTAAAGAGTACTTTTTTAAATGGCGATCTACATGAAGAAGTATATGTTGAACAACCTACAGAGTTTGAAGACCCTAACCTTACTAATCATGTATACTGTCTTAGAAAAGCTCTCTATGGTCTAAAACAAGCTCGCAGAGCATGGTACGAGAAATTGACTAAGTTTTTACTTAGTCATAACTTTCAAATGGGGAGTGTTGATAAAACATTATTTGTTAAGAAGCATAACGATGATATTTTAATGGTTCAGATTTATGTTGATGATATTATTTATGGATTAACTTGTACTAACATGACTGTTGAGTTTGCAGATTTGATGAAATCTCAGTTTGAAATGAGCATGGTTGGAGAATTGAATTATTTCCTTGGGTTACAAGTAAAACAACGACCTGATGGAATATTCATCTCTCAATCTAAATATGCTATGAATTTGATTAAGAGATTTGGATTTGATAATGGTAGGAATTTTGATACTCCTATGAGTACAACCTTGAAACTCTCAAAAGATTCTACAGGTAAAAATGTGGATCCGAAATTATATCGGAGTATGATTGGTAGTTTACTTAACCGCTAGTAGACCTGATATTACTTTAAGTGTTGGTATTTGTGCTAGATATCAATCTGATCCTAAAGAATCGCATTTAATTGCTATTAAACGAATTATGCAATATGTCGCAAGTACTGTTAATCTCGGTCTCTGGTATCCTCATTAGACTAGTGTTCAATTAGCTGGGTACTCGAATGCTGACTGGGCTGGTAATCTTGATGATAGAAAATCTACCAGTGGTGGTTGCTTTTATATTGGAAACTGTTTAGTTTCTTGGCTTAGCAAAAAACAAAGTTCTATATCACTTTCAACTGCTGAAGTTGAATATATCGCAGCTAGTAATGCGTGTACACAGCTTGTTTGGATGAATCGTATGCTAAGTGATTATGGAATTAAACAAGATTCTATGTTATTATATTGTGATAATACCAGTGCCATAAATATTTTGAAAAATCCAATTCAGCATTCTCGTACTAAGCACATTGATATTAGATTTCATTATATTCGTGAATTAGTAGAAGAAAAAGTTATATCTATGGAATATATCCCTACCGAGAATCAACGTGCTGACATTTTCACTAAACCACTCGATAAAAGCACGTTTAATAAATTGAAATTTGATCTTGGCATGTGCATTCTAAAATGATTATTTATGCCTATTTGTATCATAGTGTACATATTTGCTATATTAAAATTCAATTTTTGTAAAATATGCATACAATCAGATTTTTGGTGATGTTCGACCAGTCGTGGATTTCCTCGACCTGCGTGGCACGACCGGTCGAAGTCAACCCACGACCAGTCGTAAATCACGGTGATTGACTTAAATTGGGGAAAATTTCATTTCTTCCTTATTTCATCTTTCTTCTCCCACTAGCCGACGCTCGACCAGTCGAACCCATCTTCTAAATCCTTCGAGGTTAGTGTTCCATTTGCTTATTTCTTATGGATTTGTGTCAAGTTTGCTTCTTAAAGTTGTCTATTTCTAGTTTTCTTGAGATTTGGGGTTTTTCTACTCCCAAAATCTGATTTGAGAAAACCCACTTCTCAAATCCTTTGTAACTCTTTATTTTCTTGAAATCCTCATTGCAAATGGCATATAGAGTTAAAAAGACAACGTCCCATGGTCCATCTTCATCCAATCTACTCCTCTTACTAAGCGTCATCTTCAGGCCCCCGATGATGATTCGTCTTATGTTTGGGACATCAGATTGCATAATGTTATTGTTGAACATCCTGTTGATGTTAATCATGTTGTTCCATTTGATATCCTTCTTATTCTTTAGACTGTAGTTGGGATAACTTATTGCATTGGGTTGGGCCAGCATACTAGTCCATTGCCTAATCCATGTTCGCATGCATAAGTACTTTTTCTTTGGAAAATTTAACTTTTAATATTGCCACAAGAGAAGGATTTTTTTATGTTAATCGTCATTTGATTTCAGCTCTTATGAAAATACCTGTGAATGATAAGGGCAGTCCTATCCATACCTTATCTGACAAACCCTCAGTATCTGAAAAATGCATGCTTACTAGAGACTTATGTAATTTGGATGCTCAATGGACACATGAAGAGAATGCGCTCCCTTCAAAGTTTCTGTTACCCAAATACAGAATTCTTCACAAGATTTTTGTATCTAACTTGTATCCTCGATCTGGCAATAAATTCGAGTTGACGTCCTTCATGGTTCGTGTTCTTCATGTTGTTGCCAGAGGTACTAATATCTGTTTAACATCCTTGATTTGCCACCACATTATTCAGTTTCGACTCCATCCAGGTCACAGTGACATTCCTTTTGATTATTTGATGACTATGTTGGCTAAGCATATGTTAGTCGACATGCCTATTGAAGAAGCCCCTATCCATCAGCTGATTTTTAACAATACTAACCTTAATAAGATGAAGCTGGATATGCTTCTTGGTCAAGGTGATGGTGATGCTATTGTCGAAGCTGAACATGAGGAAGAAGTTGGTGATCTTCCTCCTGATGATATTAACATAGATAACATTTTTGAAGAACTTGAATCTGATTCTACAAATGATCCAGATTATGAACCTTCTGAGTTTGATGCACGTCTGCGTGCATTAGAGGATAAAGTTGAGAATATTAATGTTAAGATGGAAAACATGTCTGTTGCTCATGATTTACAATTCAAGTATATGCGCAAATATCTTAGGCGCTTGAACAAAGGCATGCATCAACATGATCCTTCCATCCCTGCTCCTTCATCTGGTTCAGATTAGTTCTTTTATGATTACTGGTCTGTATTAACTTTATTTCTCTTACACTAGCTTAACTGATTTTGAGATTGTAGCTATCTTTGACTTGGCACACATTACGAATTATGTGAATTGCTTACGAATTATGTGAATTATGTATGTTACCTCTCATATTTCTCTTTAGTTATTTTTCCTCAAACATCTGTTCGCTGCTTCCTTTGTCCTATTGTGACAAAAAGGGGGAGAATGAATGGATATGTATATCTATATCCATGTGTCTAATGATTATGAGGAGGGAGTAACATTATGTATGTTACTTAGGGGGAGTTACAGAGGTGGATATGTTGAATATTGATTTGCAGGTTCATACTTGTATGCCATTTGATATTAACTGGTGCATGATTCGTTAACCAGATATTCTGTTTTATGAAATATATCTTGTTCGTGTGTGTTTTGTCACTAATTTGACAAAGGGGGAGATTGTAAGTTCTATAGTTGATAGCCTCATTATATTGTCAAATTTGTGATGTCAAAGACACTGTATGTATCTTGTTATAAAGTTTGCATACGGGAAGAACAAAGCTCTACACATGATGAACAAAGCTCTACATATGATGTACCAAGTCTCACAAGATCAGCTTCGATAGACAAGAAATGTTCACAAGTCGAGAAGTCTCGAGAATGTGAGAATGTTCGACTTAGTTCAAGACAAGAATAGTTCAAGATCTCAAGAAGCTTTCAAGTTCAAGCTACTCCAAGATCTCAAGTTTCACTATGCTTAAGGTCACTCATCTTTAAGTTTCAATGTCCTTACTTCACTATTGAGGTATGACTGACCTTAGGTTGACTTTTAGAGTATGCCATTTTGGATACATAAGTCATATATTTTCTATAAGTGAGTTTGGTCTGTTCTAAGACTAGTCCTGGACTTTGTAAGAGTAGTCCTAGCTCTTCTTCGACCAGTCTTAGAATTTCCTGGACCAATCGTAAGTTTGTTGCAATATTTGAAATTTTTTTGTTAAGTTTCGACTAGTCCTGGGGTCTCTTCGACTAGTCATATAAACAGTGTCGACTGATCCTTCGACCAGTCGTAGACCTATAACTCAAACTCTAGCGATGAAATTCGACTTACTTCGACTAGTCGTGAGCAACCTTCGACCAGTCGAAGGTGTCCTTCGACCAATCGTAGACTAGCTTTGACCAGTCGTGAAACGGCCTTATCTTATTGTGCTCGAATTTTCAAATATCAGTTAGTCCTACGACCAGTCATAGCGACTTAAGACCAGTCGAAGACGTGATTTGCTCACCTATAAATAGAGCATGAATCTCAGAATAAAATATGAAATTCAAGCTAATTTAATTCGGCCTTCTGAGAGATAGTTCTGTGCTCCATTCAAGCTAAGTGTGCTTATTTAATATTCTATTTCTTTAGCTTTATTAATTGATTTTGTTTCTTGCATTCCAATCAATATTTGAGATTGCATTTTATTTCTTAGTATAGTTTTATTTATTCCTCTTCGGTTTGAGTTCTTGATACAAAGACTTTTCTAGAAATAAGGTTTTTCTACCATAAACTTTGGTTTTTGGTGTAAGGTTGTCCTTAGAACAACTTTTGTATCAACCTCTCAATACTAGTTTATTGAGGTTGCTTTTCATTTCAGCATTGTGAATTGGTTTACTTTATTTGGTTGTCTCTTTATTAAATTCTGCTGTAATTATTTTAAATTTGACATTGTCCTATTCATCCCCCCCCCCCCCCCTAGGACATATAGCTTGGCCTTTTCAATTTTTAAGTCGTGTTTTTTTATGTTCATGGGCTGCCCATTAAGTTCAACTGAATGTATGAGTCCTATGGCCATTGGAACTTGGGCCTTGAGCCTTGATTCCTCTCCTTTGCCCACATTGTTGTAGGTAGTATTGGACCCTTTTTCTCATGAAGTTATGCGGGGATTATGTATGTGGTTTGGATGTGGGCCTTGGGCCTTATAGATATATGGATTATGGTTGGTTATACCTTAGGGAAATGGTGGTTAAATGTCCCCATTATAAACCCCTCTAAGTGTGGTTGAATGCCCACCTTAATCTCTTGTTAGGCCCATCTCTATATTATTTAGGCCCGTAGCTTGTATGCTTAGTCTCGTGGCCTACCCCAGGTAAATGAGCCTCCACTAGAGGTTGTATTCCTTATGAGGAATTTGTTAAGTACCTAGACCCTTCATGGTTAGGTAGAGAGTTCATCTTCACCTCATTGGCACCCTTATTCATCTTCATAGCCCACTCCCATACACATCATATGCATACTTGGTTGAGGTATGATTGGCCATGGTTGTGCCATTGTGTAGGACATATTGGTATCTCTCCGAGAGATGGATGCTTGGGATTGATGCATGGGTGATTGTGTGATTCATGCATCTGGCATTGCATAGCATGTAGATATCCACCCTTACTTCATCAGGGCCTTGCCTCCACAAGGGTATTCGTAGATGGTCGTATGTGTGGACATCGAAAATATTAGTTAGAGTATACCGGGGCATAGGATGCCCATGGGTGAAATTTTCAAAACTTCTATGGTACTAAGGATCTACTACAACGCCGTGACCGGGTGGAATACATGAGCGCACGAGGGCCTTATACCGTTAGGCCGTGACTCCCACTGTCGTGTAGTCAGTTGGATAGGGGTGTGGCCTTACCTGCCTAGTGTGTAGGGGGTATTGCTAGGCTGAGTCTGACCAGCTCGTAAATGGGTCCGCTACCGTCAGGCCTTGCTGATGATTGGCTGTTCACAAGTGGGTAGTAAGGTCTCTTATACTCATTTGACTGTGCAAGGTCTGTAGAGCGGCAATCCTTCAGCAGTGTAATGGACCCCAGTGATTTCCTTATGATCGAAAATGTACTTAACTTGTGGTTTGGATATGAGCACTGACATTACTTGTATCGCATTAGCATTGGTTGTACAAGCCCCTTCATGCATTGCCTTGGTATGGCACCCAGTACTTATTGCATCTTATTCATAATAAGCCTGGGTAAGGCTAATGATATCCTCATTGATCATGCTTCTCTCCTTGTATCTCTTACTACTCTTCTGTTCACCATTATCACACACCTACACCACCCTCTAAGCTTCTATAAGCTTATGCACGATTGATGTGTGCAGGAGATTCTAGGCAGGCGTCGTAGCAGCAGAGCGTAAAGTAGAGCTGAGCATTTGAGGACTCTAGTATTGCCGACCTTTCTCTTTTTTCCTTTTATCTCATGTATGTCCTTTTGGACCTTATGGATGTTTGTAAAAGTTTAAATTTTTAGTGAATTTTGTGATGTGTGCCCTTTGTTATTCTCAGATGTACTTGTTGTGATCTTGGGTATGCTCGTATTGGTAATGATTATGCTGTTATGAGAATCCTCCTTGTAGGATCCCAGGATCAGAACTTGCCTTAGGAGCTGAGAATGGGGTACTACGGAGGCTGTTGCGGCCAGAACCGGCCATCGGGTTCTTTGTGAGTCCGGTTACCGAGTCTGGGGTGTGACGCTTACAACCTACACTTATAACCTAAACCTAAACCTATACTTATAACCTATAACCTACAACATTAACCCAAACCTAAACCTATAACCTAAAACCGAACATAAACCCGAACCCAAACCCGAACTCGAACCCGAACCCGAATTCTTAAACCTAAACCTAAACATATAACCTATAACCTAAGCCTAAACTGAAACCTAAAACCTAAATCTAAACCTATATAACCTAAACCAAAACCTTAACCTTAACCTATAACCTAAACCTATAACTTAAACTCAATTCCCTAAACCTTAACCTATAACCTAACCTAAACCTATACTTATAATGTAAACCTATTCTCATATCCCAAAACCTATAACCTTAACCTAAACCTTAACCTAAACCTAAACCTATAACCTTAATCTAAACCTTAACCTATAACCTAAACCTTAACGTATAACATATAACCTATAACCTATAACCTAAACCTATAACCTAAACTCAATTCCCTAAATCTTAACCTATAACCTAACCTAAACCTAAACCTAAACCTAAAACGTAAATGTATTCTCAAATCCCTAAGCTTAAACCTACACGTAATCCTAATCTCAACTCCCTAACCTAAACTTGAAAACCCAAACCTTAACTTATTCTCAATTCCCTAAACCTTAACTTATAACCTAACCTAAACCTAAACCTATAACCTACACTTATAACATAAACCTAAACCTATAACCTAAACCCAAACCTAAAACATAAACCTAAACCTAAAACCTAAATGTATTCTCAAATCCCTAAACCTAAACCTAAACCTACACCTAATCCTAATCTCAACTCCTTAACCTAAACCTAAACTTGAAAACCCAAACCTACACCCGAACCCAATTTCCTAAACCTAAACCTTAACCTATTCTCAATTCCCTAAACCTTAACCTATAACCTAAACCTACACATAATCCTAATTTCAACTCCCTAACCTAAACCTAAACCTAAACTTGAAAACCCAAACCCAAACCCAAACCTATAACCTATAACCTATAACCTAAACCCAAACCTAAACCCGATCCCGAACCTGAACCCGATTTCCTAAACCTAAACCTTAACCTATTCTCAATTCTCTAAAGCTATAACCTATAACCTAAACCTAAACCTATAGCCTACAACATTAACATAAACTTATAAGCTAAACCTATAACCTGCAACATTAACCTAAATCTATACTTATAACCTAAATCTATTCTCAAATCCTAAAACCTATAACCTAAACCTAAACTTTAACCTAAACCTAAACCGGAACCGAAAACCTAAACCTTAACTTAGAACCTATAACCTATAACCTAAACCGATAACCTACAACATTAACATAAACTTATAACCTACAACAGTAACCTTAACCTATACTTATAACCTAAACCTATTCTCAAATCACAAAATCTATAACCTAAACCTAAACCTTAACCTATAACCTAAAGCTTAACCTATAACCTAAACTCAATTCGGTAAACCTTAACCTATAACCTAACCTAAACCTAAACCTATAACCTACACTTATAACTTAAACCTAAACCTATAACCTAAACCTAAACCCAAAACCTAAATATATTCTCAAATCCCTAAACCTAAACCTACACCTAATCCTAATCTCAACTCCCAAACCTAAACCTAAACCAAAACTTGAAAACCCAAACCTAAACTGATCCTGAACCCGAATTTGAATCCCTAAACACTTAGCCTAAACTCAATCCTATAACATAAACCTAAACCTAATCCTACAACCTAAACTTAATTCACTTAACTTACACCTACACCTTAACCCAAACATATAACCCGAACCCAAACCTGAATTCCTAAACCTAAACCTACACCTATACCTATTCTCAAATCCCTAAACCTATAACCTAAACCTAAACCTAAACCTAAACCTATAACCTATAACCTAAACCCAAACCTAAACCTATAACCTTAACCTAAACCTATAACCTATAACCTAAACCCAAACCTAAACCTATAACCTTAACTTAAACCTATAACCTAAACCTAAAACCTAAACCCGATCCCGAACCCGAACTCGATTTCCTAAACCTAAACCTTAACCTATTCTCAATTCTCTAAAGCTATAACCGATAACCTAGACCTAAACCTATAACCTAAACCTATAACCTTAACCTAAACCTAAAACCTTAACCTAAACCTAAACCTAAAACCTAAATGTATTCTCAAATACCTAAACCTAAACCTACACCTAATCCTAATCTCAACTCCATAACCTAAACCTAAACTTGAAATCCTAAACCTAAACCCGAACCTGAACCTGGTTTCCTAAACCTAAACCTTAACCTATTCTCAATTCCTTAAACCTAAACCTATAACCTAACTTAAACCTGAACTTATAACCTATACTTATAACCTATACCTAAACCTAAAACATGTATTCTCAAATCCTTAAACCTAAACCTACACCTAATCCTAATCTCAACTCCTTAACCTAAACCTAAACTTGCAAACCCAAACCTAAACCTGATCCCGAACTCGAACCAGATTTGCTAAACCTAAACCTTAACATATTCTCAATTCCCTAAACTTATAACCTATAACCTAAAACTAAACCTAAAACCTAAATGTATTCTCAAATCCCTAAACCTAAACCTACACCTAATCCTAATCTCAACTCCCTAACCAAAACTTGAAAACCCAAACCTAAACCCGATCCCGAACCTGAACCCGATTTCCTAAACCTAAACCTTAACCTATTCTAAATTCCCTAAAGTTATAACCTATAACCTATAACCTATAACCTAAACCTAAACCTTAACCTAAACCTAAACCTAAACCTATAACCTTAACCTAAACCAAAACCTAAGCCTTAACCTATAACCTATAACCTAAATTTATAACCTATAACCTAACCTTAACCTAAACCTAAAACCTAAACCTAAACTGAAAACCTAAATGTATTCTCAAATCACTAAACCTAAACCTACACCTAATCCTAATCTCAACTCCCTAACCTAAACCTAAACCTAAAGTTGAAAACCCAAAACCTAAACCCGATCCCGAATCCGAACCCGATTGATGTAATAATGTAGCCCAATCACATGGCGACAAACAAGAAAATCTTGCTTTGTTGGCAAGCATACTTGAACTCAAGTATCACAATGCATCTATTTCCATATCCACTATCTCTTATAGCATAGATTATTTGAAATTTGGATTTATCTCAATTTTAGAGTCATGTCCTAACACAATATGATAATATTAATAGACAAGGTGGATTTGTCATCAACATTATTCCAAGACCCATATAACTTCTCCTTATAGGAAGTTGGGTAGGGCACATGCAGCTTGAATCCATCAAAGAAGATAAGGATCACCTCTCATAGGTTCTCTCCCTTTTCATTTGTTTTTTTCCATAGGATTATTTATTTTATGGTGTCACAACATTTTATCATGTTAATATAATTATAAGTGGCCTAATCTCACCTTTCTAAAAACAACTAATAATAATTTCTACCTAATGAGAAATTACCAAGTACCATTAGGCTCAACCCAAAAAGATAAATCAGCATTTTATTTCTTTCTTTTTCTTTTAACACACACTCACACACCAGAGTCGCTTACAGCCACAATGGGTACTTGAACTCGTGACCTTGTATTGAAACTATTTTGAATCTACCATGAAGGCATGAGTAAGGAGCTAGGTGTGTGTGCACAATTGGCGATGTGTTCACCACACTGAATTTTGTGAGCCTCACTAGGAAATAAGTTATGAATAATTTTTTGTATTTTATTTATGATGTTAAACTTATATGTATTTATGCGTGGATGAATGTGATGTGGATAAGATTGTTTGTGTTTGGATGGATGTAGTTTATGTTTGGATGAATGTAGTTTATGTTTGGATAGACTTATGTAGTTTGGGTTTAGATCAATGTGAATGTGAATATGATGAAATATACTATATAACAGGTGTATACCAGGAAGAATATGATGAAATATATTGTGACAGGTGTATATCAGGAATTTTGTGCTAGAATAATAAAAAAAAAAAGAAGAGACTTTTACTAACGAAATATTTTGTAGGTAAAAGTCTCATCCACATTTTTTACCTACGAAAATTTTCATAGGTAAAAGTCTCATCCACGTTTTTACCTACGAAACTTTTCGTAGGGAAAAGTTTTGTAAATATTTTTACCTACGAAAAAAATCGTCGGTAAAAGTTTTTTACTTATTTTTTACCGACGAAACAATTCGTCGGTAAAAGTTTTGTAAATATTTTTACCTACGAAAAGTTTCGTATGTAAAAGTATCATGAAATAGTTTTACCTACGAAAAAAATCGTTGGTAAAAGTTTTGTAAATATTTTTACCTACGAAAAGTTTCGTAGGTAAAAGTATCATGAAATATTTTTACCTACGAAACAAATCATTGGTAAAAGTTTTTTACTTATTTTTTACCAACGAAAAATTCGTTGGTAAAAGTTTTGTAAATATTTTTACCTACGAAAAAATTCGTCGGTAAAAGTTTTGTAAATATTTTTTACCTACGAAAAAATTCGATGGTAAAAGTTTTTTACTTATTTTTTTACCGATAAAAAAAATTCTTCGATAAAAGTTTTGTAAGTACTTTTACCTACGAAAAAAATTGTTGGTAAAAGTTTTTTACTTATTTTTTTACCGATGAAACTTTTCGTCGGTAAAAGTCTTACCTTTGCCGACGAAACTCTTTTCATCAGTAAAAGCCTTTACCTTCGGTCTTTTACCGATGAAAATTTTCATCGGTAAATGTAACGCCCTGAAAATCGGGGGTCGAGTATAACTCAACACCCAAGTTCCAACGCATCACATATGCAACATAAATAATGCTGATTAAATGTTGTCTGTGTTAGAGCAATAAACATAAGTAAGATTATACCAAAAATAGTAATTCATACTCCAGATCATTTGTATAAAGGCAAGCGAAAGACTGAAAACGTATATACATGTATGTAAAAGATACAAAATCATTTCTTTCTCCAAATGAATCCATCTGAGTCACCATATACATATGTTTGTTTTGTGAACAAAATGTCAAAATTAAACTAAGAAGTGATCCCTACAAATCCCTTCAATCCGACAGCCTAGTCGAAGCCGCCAGAGTACTGCATATATGAGAACTCCTGGTCCTCGTCATAATCAGGCTCCGCCTCCTGAGTCGTCGGCTCGTCTAAACTTGAGACAGAGTCTGGTTGGTGTGCGCAATACCGTCCCGTAACGTGGGAGTGAGTAGCTAACTCAGTGGAACAATAAAGCATAGGTTAACATGTTATCAATACAGTCAAGCAGTAATGATAAAGCAGTAAAATCAAACACTCCTAACTACTCTTATTAATGCAAGTATGGATGCAGGTATGATGGATGCCCTCACCACACCCTCCCTCGTGCGACACCATCTCATGTTCGCAGCATGCTTTCATCCCTCAGTGCTCCACATCTTCCAGGCACATGCAATGCATGATGAGCATGATTACCGAGTTTTTAATTAGTCCATTTCAAACAGCAGTATTGAGAAACTAAGGTACCTCCCTTGTATCATTCCCAAACATGATCCATTCTAGGGTCATTAGTCCTAGTTAATATCAGACGATAGTGTGTTTTCTAGGTCACTGCAAAGGCTATCAGGGCTGTTACGCACAAAGGTTACACCACTCCCCCATCACCTCTTTAACGATTCATCACTATATAGAAATAGGCCTAGTTCATACTCTATATACCGCGGCAAAACCCTAAGGCTCACTGCGATTTCAGAGTATGCTCGAGGTCACTACAATGGGCTATCAGGGCCGTTGCTCGCATTCGTTGCGCCACTCCCCCATCACCTTATCAATGTAGGCCAACAGCACGAATATAGTGTCCCATACCACCATAATCGGCTCACGAGTTTGGTTGCTCACTGGTCACTACGGGGAGGCACGTGGCCCCAACGTAGGCCAACAGCTCGACCACGGTGTCCCATACCACCATGCCCGGCTCATGAGTCTTAGCGGATCTTCGAGGTACCATGGTTAACGGGATTCCACTAGTAAGATTGGTACCCTAGGTTCAAGCAGTAGCGACCAAATATGGTGAACATACATTAGACATATCGGATTACTGGACGTGCTCGGCTAGCTCGGTCACACAACAAGTTGAGCGATATGAAGCGCAGAAGCACTTCGTGTGGCCAACCACTATCGCCAACCGAAGTACGACACGGGTTCGCCAAACACATCTTATGTGGCGAGATGAATCTCAACCATGATCCCAAGTCTGGTACCGAATGTCTGGACTATAAACATAGTCCCAAACTCAATCAATTTTCATCCATAGCATGTGGAGTAAAGCATGATAAACAAAGTAATTTCAGCATGCTAGTAGGTATGTTATAAGGCATGTTATAAAGCATGATATAAAGCATGTTGTAAAGCACTACATCAATAGGAATACAAACACATGTATTGTAAGTAAGCAGTTTAACTAAACAACCTCATGGAGGTAATCATACATGCCTCTAGGGTAGTTAAGAATCCCATCTCAATACCCTCCTAAGGCATCAACATCCGAACACTTACTCACTCAAGCATTTCCACAAACATTTAACATACACTATTTCAACATACATAGTGTATGTTAACAAACATGTATTAGGGCGAGTCCTTCCGCCAAGTAAATATTTTATGCACACATAATATATTTATACCACAATTAATCATGGCAAACACATCACTAAAATATACATGTATACGGTACTTCTTACAATACAGTATTTCTACATACATAGTGTATATTAGTAAAACATGTATTTAGACTAATCCTTTTGCCAAATAAGTATTTTATCCATATATTGTATATCCATACAACAAAAAAACATGTCAAACACATTTCCAAAAAATATACGTATACGGTATTTTCTACGAATACCTAGAATATGTAAAATTCCATATTCTACAACTTTAATCGAAACAGAAAACGGAAAGCACTTTGTACATATGCAATTGCATGCAGATCATGAATCTATCATTATCTGACATTGAAAGCGTTGAAAACCGTAACCTATACACCTAAAGTCGTCACCTTACACCTTAGGATTGCAACGAATCAGCTAGGTTCGTTAGGCTTCCGTATCCGGCGATTTTTGTAGCCTAAAGAGTGAAACCGGTTAGCTATTTCATAACTATAACCTTCACACCCCAAAACAGACCTAGGGTTAGGGTTTCTTACCTTTAGGGTTAGGGTTTCTACCTTAAAACGGAGTCGGTATCGCTGGAAAATGTCAAGGAAGGGTGGTGCAGCCCGTTGGTGATGGGAAGCAGTAGGAGGGAGATTCTCCCACAACTCTCAAGCTTTCTCTCTCTTTTTCTTTCTCTTCTCTTAGGGTTATCCCAAATTCGTATGGCTGTGAGAGAGGCTGCCCTCAGGTCCTTATATAGCCTAAAAACTCTCTGGAATAGACTTATGTTCAAGGTATACTTCTATTATAAACAAATCGGCATTAATTCAGCTCAAAAGAGGGTTTCTGGCGGCCCTCTTGAGCCAAACGTCGGACTTAAGCTCACTACCTTGGATCTACGTGGAGTTATGTTTCGTCTTGGTCGGATTCCCAAATCACGCGTTGGCGTGGCGGACCATTTTCAGTTCAACGGTCAGTGGGCCTCGACCCGAAATTCCAGTACATATAAATGTTCCTGAAATTTTTCCTGATCCGAGGGTGTATTTGGGTCAGATTCTGACAGTCTGGTTGCTTATAAAATATCCGCAAGCGATACGTGCCAGATCACTATTCTAGATATTTAT
>JAJHSJ010000015.1:37166358-37222779 GCA_021015155.1 Magnolia officinalis
TCATTTAAGATCTAATAAAATTTAAAATTTTGGGCGCGATCGGATAAAACTGTTCTTCGACTGGTCGAAGGCCCTGCTCGACTGGTCAAGGGCCCTATTCAACTGGTTGAGCATGGGCTTCAACTGGTCGAGGGTGCCAAAATATAGTTGCTGGACTTCGAGTCGAGCAACCCTCGACTGGTCGAAGGTCCCTCTTCGACTGATCAAGAAACCACCCGAAATATCCATTTTTTACATTTCAAACTTAGACTGAAGATTATCTTAGACTGGTCGAGGCACAGCTTATACTAGTTGAACTAAGGTCTAGACTAGTTGAACTTAAGCCTAATCAAAGTATAAAAACCCATATAAGTTTGTCTTTTGAAAGCACCTAAGTCTAAGGTCTTTCTAGGGTCTATTATACCTGAGAAGACTGGGCATTGAAGTGTAAAGCTTAAATCTTCTTCTTGAATCTTCAATAGTTGATCTTATACTTGAAACGTAGTCGAAGGTGGAGCTTGATCTTCTACTATAAGTGTAGTAGAACTTGAACCCATTGCAGCTTTAAACTTTCCAACTTATGACTTGTACTTAAGCTAGCACTTTCCAACTTCATGATTCACTTGAAGGTGAACTTTCCATCTTCTTAATTCACTTAACAGTGAACTTTCCCATATGTTGTTTTGTCTCATCGAAATTTAACAAACAAGAGTGTGCTTTATAAATTATAGCACTTACAATCTCTCCCTTTGTCAAATTCGTGACAAAACACTTATCATAACAACATCCATATTGTCAGCTTGATTTCCATGTTTGTAGAAGATGCAGCTTTATTGAATCAACAAAATTTACTCCCCCGCAATGTGAGATTATCCTGTATTATGAAAAATAATACATTTCCAACACACAAAACTCTCAACAACCATCCATATATCAACATTCAATATAATGCATAATTCATTGAATCTACTTATCAAATTAGTAATCTCTCCCCCTTTTTTTCACAATATGACAAAGGGAAGAATCCTCATGTGAATAAAATCAATAAATCACAGCAAAAATAGTAGACCAATAAGACTAAAAATGCATAGAGAATGGTAATTAAGAGTTAAAATAAGGTCATCAATATGGATATAAGAAAGGAGTATGAGAGAGTAATCATCCAACACACATAGTTTAAAGCTATGCAACCCAAGCATAAAATGAAATGACATCAACCTAATCAGAACCAGAAGAGGATGGAGGAGGTATAGATGGGTCAATCTGGTGAAGTCCTTTAGTAATGCGATGAAAGTATTTACACATATACTTCATTGAAGATTTATGACTTTCAGCTAGATTGTCCTGTGATACATTCAACTCAACAACCTTTTCTTCTAAAGACTTATGTCAATCATCAACCTGAGATGGTTGATACTCAGGATCGGCTCATCATCTGATTCCAGTTCTGCAACAATATCATCCATAGATGTGTCCTCAGGTAATGGCACTTCTTCTTCTTCAACATCGTCTTAATCTCTTTGACCAGGGAGGTATTCTAAGTTCATCTTGTGAATATTCGTATTATTAAAAGGTAGGACTACCTCAGGTGCGTCAGTCGATGGAATGACAACGTTGCAATGGATACCAAGAGTTGTCATGAGATATGTAAATGGTATAGAACCATGACCCAGATGAATACGAAATTGTATAATCAAATAACCAAATCAATGAGGGAAGATAGATAGGAATGCCAAAAGCAACGGCGTGAAGGACATGAGTCATAAAGGGAGTAAGTTCAGACTTATTTCCAAAACGAGGATACACATTCGATGTAAAAATCCGAAGAAGTACCCTAAATCTTGGAATCATCTGGGTGGCACGGAGAGCATTACCAGAACTCCATTCAACATTAAACCGACATAGTTTACGGGTAATATCCCGATGCTCAGATTTAAACATTCTATCAGTAAGTGGAGGAATGAGTATGCCTTCATCATTTATATTCACATCAAGCAATCTTGAGATTAGGTGCCTATCAACTGGAAATGTCTCTTCTCTAAAATTGATAGAGAACGTAACGTTTTCAAGAGACAGTTCTCCTATTGAAGAATACATTCCTTGAGTTATGGAGTGGTATGTCATTCCGCCCCAACCCAGAATATTTTCTAACTGACGACAGAAAGAATAGGCAAGAGTTTGAATAGAACAATGTGATCAAGATTCACAGTCCTTTTTATAATTATATATCTAGTGCAGAGATCCCTTACATGCTCCGAATCTTCTTTGGGAGCTCTCAAGGTTCTCACCCTAACTGGAGTCGTCCGGGAGGAGTAGCCGCTAGGGCCTTTGCGTATAGCCTTCCTCTTAGACCGATGCTCCATGTAGAGTGTACGAAAGAAGATATTAAAGATGGGTTTGGCTTGAATCAGATTTTTGCCCAAAAACCCTCTATGGAAAGGATGCACAACCCAAATCAATCACAAAATGAAGAATAACTAGCAACAAAGAATCCAAATCTAGAAGGAAATCTAAAATAAACTACTTACAATGACTCTATAGAGATGGGTTCGGCGAGTCGAGCAAAGGCTAGTGGAGGAAGATGATCAAAATGAAGAAGAAAAAGTGATTTCCCCTCTTTTAAGAAGGCCCACCTGCGCACTTCAACTGGTCGAGTGCATGCTCGACCCATTGAAGCTCGACTGGTCAAGGATGTGCTCGACCGGTCGTGCAATTATAAAATTTTAAAAAATATATATATTTTTTTTAATTTTGAAAATTATATGTTTTGCATTTAAAAAAATTATAAACATAGAAATTTTTAAAAAAAATGCCTTAACAACATGATTTAATTAATTAAAAGTACACAAACCAATATCATGCTTTAATTTAGAAAATCTATTCCTGTTAAGCGTTTTGGTCATAATGTCCACAAGCTGCTTTTCCGTTTGAATGTATTCTAATGAAATGCCCTTGTCCTTAACTAATTCTCGAATGTAATGATATCGAATGTCAATATGTTTCATACGAGAATGTTGAATAGAATTTTTTGAAATATTAATATCTTGCTGGAGTTATCACAATATAGTATCATAGTATCTTGTGAAATCCCGTAATTAGCTAACATTCTTTTCATCCAGCCAGCTGGGTACTGTCATTACTAGCTGCGATGTATTCAGCTTTAGCTGTAGATAGTGATACAGAATTTTATTTCTTGCTGATCTAGGAAACTAAACAATTTCCTACATAGAAATATCCACCACTGGTAGATTTTCTATCATCAATGTTTCCTTCCCAGTCAGCATCAGTATATCCAACAAGTTGCACATTTGTATCATGCCGATACCATAGACCAAAATTAGTTGTACTTGCGACATATTGAATTATCCATTTAACAGCAATTAGATGAGATTCCTTAGGGTCAGATTGATATTTAGCACAAATTCCAACGTTAAAAGCAATATCTGGTTTACTAGTAGTTAAATATAAAAGACTACCAATCATGCTTTGATATAAGCGAGAGTCTATGTCATGCCCCAGACTCGGTAATTCGACTCACAAGGAACCCGATGGCCGGTTCCGACCGCAACAGCCTTCGTAGTACCCCATTCTCGGTTCCTAAGGCAGGTTCTGATCTTGGGATCCTATAAGGAGGATTTTCATAACAATATAATCATTTTCAATGAGCATACCCAAGATCACAGCAAGTACAATCTGAGAATAACAAAGGGGACACATCAAAAAATCCACTAAGAATTTGAACTTTACAAGCTTACATTAGGTCCGAAAGGACATACATAAGATGATAGAATAAGGAAGGGAAAATCAGCAACACTAGGTCCTCAAACTTAGCTCTAATCCAAGCTCTGCCACTACGATGCCTGCCTAAGATCACCTGCATGCATCAATCGTGCATAAGCTTATAGAAGCTTAGAGGGTGGTGAAAGTGTGTGATAATGGTGCACAGAAGAACAGAAAGAGGAACATGCTTAATGACAATATCACTAGTCTTATCGAGGCTTATCATAAATATGATACAATGAGTACCGGGCGCCATACCAAGGCGATGCATGAAGGGGCTTATACAGCCGATGCAAATGCAATGCGAGTAATGTCAGTGCTCATATCCAATCCACATATCAAGTACATTTCCAATCATAAGGAAATCACCGGGGTCCATTACACTGCTGGATGACTGTTGCTCTACAGACCCCGCATAGTCAAACGAGCGTAAAAGACCTCACTACCCGCCTATGGACAGCCAATCACCTGTAAGGCCTGACGTTAGCGGACCCATTTCCCAAGTTGGTCAGACTCAGCCTAGTAATGCCCTCTTATATTAGGCGAGTAAGGCCACACCCCTATCCAACTGACTACACGATAGTGGGAGTCGCGGCCCAACGGTATGAGGCCCTCGTGTGCTCATATATTCCACCCGGTCATGGCGCTGGAGCAGATCCTTGGTACCATGGAAGTTTTGGAAATTTCACCCATGGGCATCCTATGCACCTGGTATGCTCAAGTAATATTTCCGGTGTCCATACATACGGTCATCCACGAACGTCCCTGTGGAGGCAAGGCCCTAGTAAAGCAAGGGCGATATCACCATGAAATGCAATGTCAATGCATGACTCATACATGCAGGTCATGCACCAGCTTCAAGCACTCATTGTGCATAAGGGGAGAAACTTCATCCCTCAATGACCACCATACAATGCAATCAATTCATACAGATGATGCATATGGGTCATAATGATGTACATGCGCTACCTGAAGAATATATAGAATCCTTCGTCCTAAGGAGGGTCAAGGTCTAGGCATATAGACGGTGTTCTAAGGAGAAGAGAAATCCTCTAGTGGGGGCCCAATACTCTAGGATGACCCACAAGCTAAGAGAGTCATTAAGTTTTAATGGAGGAAAGGTCCTAGCCAGGTCTAAGGTGGGCCTTCAACCACCTATAAAGGCCCTATGGGCCTACCTTAGGGCCACCAAGGAGGACATCCAACCTCAACTGGGTCCCAAAAGGTAGCCCGCTATGCATATAATGTAAGGTCTAAGGCCCAAGCAATCCATGGCCTAATGGGCTATACACAAAGCCCAACTCATAGGCAATACGGTGGGCCCTCAAGTAAGGTTTAGGCCTAACCATAAAGGTCATAAATCCACATATTGTGGTGGGACTCATGGGCAGCCCAGTAATTCATCCACATGGGCAATTTTACAGTTACTACTAGTTAGTTGGGCCTCACTTCTTAGTCCAAGTATATAGTTGATTTGGTGGGCAGCCAAGGGCCCAACTACTTGCATATGATAGCCCGTAAACCCATCACAATAGGTAGAAGAGTATAGGCCCATTGGTTGATGGGCCTCCTTAAAAGGATCTAGTCCAAGAGAAAAAGGTTAAGGAACTAGCAATTATTCACATACAATGATCCAATAAAACCCATCTTGGGTGGGCCTCAGATGGGCCCTAATTAAACCCACAATACTGAAGGAAAAATGACAAAATAATAGATTAATCTATCCTTAAATCTGGTGGACCATGCTGCCCCAGAATAAACTCTTATGGGTAGCAATATTAGGCCCATTGCCAAATTCCAGCCCACCCATTTTCTGGGTTGGTTGAAATCCAATAATAAAATTATTTTATAGTAAATTTAATCTCTGATGGACCACACACATTACTGTGGGTCCCACTAGATAAGAAGGGAGATATACAACACTTACTTCAAGTGGGTCATGCCGTTGGAATGCAGGCCTAATAGCCCAAGGTAGGGGCGTCCATGTTGGGTAGTCCTACGGGCTTGGGTATTTGGCCCAAAACTAATCCAAATTGCAGGCCGCACCACGGTCGTACAGGGGCCCGATGGCCCTAAATATTTTCAGGATGGTCCTTCTATGGGTGGGCCATACCTCTACAAAATTTTGTAATTTTTGGATAACTAGAAGTATTTTAATTAATTTAAAGAAAACATTTTGTCCAGAAAATCAGACTGACCTAGACGTCCCAACGTGGTGGGTCAGTCCGACCCTTGCCACGGTGTGCACAGGGGTCCGTTGGCCCCAAAAATTGGTAGGTGGGTCACATAATGGGTGGAACACCTAACTTTAAAATTTCATGATTTTTGGATACTCAGAAGTATTTTAATTTATTTATAGAAAATAGTCTGCCCAGAAATTTTGATCATCCTAGACATCCCAACTGTGGTGGGCCGATCCAGCAGCCTCATCACAGTGTGCACAGGGATCCATTAGCCCCAAAAATTTGTAGGTGAGTCATACCATGAGTGAGTCACCTCTCTATAAAATTTTAGGATTTTTGAACAACTAAAAATATTTTAATTCATTTTAAGAAGACAATATGTCCTGAGATTCTGCCTGATCTGGACACCACAATATAGTGGGCTGGTTCAGCTATTGCCATGGTGTGTACAGGTGCCCATTGGCCCTAAAATTTTGTAAGGGTGTCCTAATATAGATGGGTCATCCCCCTACAAAATTTTAGAATTTTTTAATTGGTAAAATTATTTTATTTAATTGATACAAATTCTGGACAACAATGTTTTCTAAAAAAATCTGTTACTGCACAATGTTGTTATCCCCATGATTAACATATCATGGGGTGGGCATAGGTCTCTCAAATCACTGAGAAAATAGGTGGGTTTGGTACTCACATGTATGGACAGTAGGTGGGGTCCACTGGAGTGGCCCATTTCTTCCAGAAATTTAGGTGAACAAGATGATTTCTGTTATACTATATTGCCGAACTGTCCAGAAAATTCTGGACAGTTAGCCATGTTTGCCCCAACCCATGGGCCTCAATCATGGGAGGTAGGGTGTGGGCCCCATCCCACATCAAAGTGAGGTCCACACACTATAAATCCCCTAAAGAAATTTGGGGAAAAAGAATATGAAAATTTGTCTAATCATTAACCCAAAACACCTACTCTAACTGGGCTGATATCTAGACAGCAACATATGTTGTCCATATTTTGGCCTATGCATAAAAATCACCTTGACATGCCAGCAAAATTTCAGGCCCTTGGTTTCATTCAAACCTCCATAAAAAGAGAAGTTTGAAGATCACCCAAACCATGTATGCATGGTTGGGCCTGGACGTCCATTTAAGTGGGCTTAGACGTCCACCCTACTTAAGGCCTGGGAGGTTGCTGACCTTCATTGATGAACCTCACCTCATTAGTATACATGAAAGGAGATTACAGAGAAATGAGAAGGAGAAAGAGTGAGATCCGGCCATAGGTGGGTGGTCCCGCCACTAATGGACCACCCACACACCATCCACACCATTACTATCCTTATAAACTTCATGCATGACAATTTACATGGAAAATAAAGTGCTGGATGGTGGGGATTCCTCTCCCACATGCATGCAAGGCCTATATGGCCCTTGATGTACAAGAAATGGGAAGAAGAAGAAGCCTCAAGGTGGGTCCATGGAGAATGGCCCACCATGGCTAAGTTATGCAAGATCTAGGCCATTAGCCCTACATAGGAACCATGTAGGGCCTCCACCATGGATTGGTGGACTCTACATGGTTCCATGCATAAAGCAAAAGAGAAAGGAAGAAGGGAGGAAGAAGAAGAAGAGAATGAACCATGGAGAGCACCCACCTCACAAGAACACCAAGAATCTTCTACCACTAGACTCCTTAGGCTCCAAGGTGCATAGATCTAAGGTTGAGATCACTTTTCAAAGGTTAGATTGGGAGGTTTTTGAGAGAAAATGGGCTGGAGTTGCTGGAATATGGAGGAAAATTGTTAGGGAAGAGGAGAAGAGAGAGAGAAATGAGAGGGAAAGAGAGGGAAAAAGCTTTTAAGGGAAATAATCATTACCGCTCTTACCTAGGGCAGAGAAAGTAATGATTGTAGTAGGAAGATACAAACAAGGTTGTAGGGTAGTAGCCTTTTATAAATTTCAGCCTAGGGTGACACATGTGCATGGGAAAATGTGTAAACCATGGTGGGGTCCACTAATCATCCAATCAATGGCCCATATCGATCGATGCTCATAACTTGAGATGTACATATCAGATTAACGCACGGGACGAAGCGTTGGAACTGCAGCGCCGATATGGACAAGGTAGCATGGGTCTCGGGCTGATCTGAGTGGGGTCAACATAACCGAACTCGAGGAAGACCGCAAACGCTAACCGAAAGTCGCGGGTCGCAGGAATTCGACCAGTTGGACCGCGGGACTAAGATGAATGGAATGCATACTCACACACACACATGCACACATGTTAACTAGGGTAGGATCTCACAGTCTATACTTTTACTTGTTTCATCCTTAGAGAGTTTGAGAATTGTACTTATAAGAGTATCAAACTTTTTACCGTTCTCGAATCCAAATTTCTTTACTAAATTTAAAGCATATTTGGTTTGAGAAATGAAAATACCATCTTCCTGTTATTTTACTTGTAAATCAAGAAAGTAATTCAATTCTCCAACCATACTCATTTTAAACTTGTATTTCATCAAATCTGTAAACTTAATAGACAAGTTAGTACTTGTAGATCCATAAATAATATCATCAACGTAGATTTGTACAATCAATAAATGTTCATTATATTTTTTGACAAATAAAGTTTTATCAACGCTTCCCATGATAAAGTTGTGACTAAGCAAAAATTTTGTCAACTTTTCGTATCATGCCCTGGGAGCTTGTTTTAATCCATAAAGTGTCTTTTTAAGATGATAAACATGATCTAAGATTTTAGGGTCCTCAAAACCCTTAGGTTGTTCAACATATACCCTCTTCATATAAATCACCATTTAGAAACGCACTTTTAACATCCATTTGATATATCTTGAATTTTTTTATAGTAAGCAATTGATATAAATAATCTAATGGATTCAAGGCGTGCAATTGGTGCAAAGTTTCATCGTAGTCAATTCCTTCTATCTGAGTGTAACCTTGTACAACCAGTCTAGCCTTGTTTCTAATGATATTTTTCATTTCATCAGATTTGTTCTTGAAAATCCATTTGGTTCTGTTATATGTTTATCAGAAGGTCTGAAAACCAAATACCAAACATCATTTCTAACTAATTAATTTAACTCTTCTTGCATAGCCAAAATCCAACTTTCATCGACAAGTGCTTCATTTACATTTACCGGTTCAATTTGGGAAGTGAAACAAATGTAGTTACAGATATTCTCTAATTGTTTTCTTATCTGAACACCAGTACGAGGGTTACTTAATATCTTATCAGTTGGATGATCTTTGACTAATCTTAATTTAGAATTATCTAATTCAGATGAAGAGTCAGGTTCGTTAATAATGTTGACTTCATCATCTTCTTGACTTGGTAAGGGTGTGATCATGTGATCGTCAACTACAACATTAATTGATTCTTGAATCACTCTTGTTCTTTTATTAAGAACATGATATGCTCGACCATTCAAAGCATATCCCAAGAATATTCCCTCATCACTCTTTGCTTCAAACTTACCCAAATTTTTCCGGTCACATAAAATATAACATTTACTTCCAAAAGTTCGAATGTATTTAACAGTTGGATTCTTATTAAACCATAGCTCACAAGCTGTTTTATCTTTTGTTTTTCTAACATACACATGGTTTATAATGTAGCAAACAGTATTAACAGCTTTAGCCCATAAGTTTTTCGGTAAATTCATGTTATTTAGCATTACATTGGCCATTTTCTGTAACACTTTGTTCTTTCTTTCAACAACCTCATTCTGTTGAGGTGTTTTACGAGCTGAGAACTCATGTGATATACCAAGGCCTATACAGTACTTTTTGAAACTGCTATTTTTAAACTCAGTACCATGATCACTTCTGATCTTGATCATATGTACTTCTTTTGTAGTCTGAATTCGTTTTAGAATTCTTCCAACTTCATCAAGAGTTATAGATTTTTCTCTCAAGAAGGCTACCTAAGTATATCTGGTAAAATCATCTACAATAACAAGAATATACTTCTTTCCACCTCTACTCTCCATTTTTGTTGGTCTCACCAAGTCCATATAGAGTAGTTCAAGGGGTTTAGATGTAACTAAGGAGTTCACTTTCTTTTGACTACTCCTGATTTGCTTGCCAATCTGACATGTACCATAAATCTTTTCTACCTTTTTCAATTTGAGTTGGCCACGAATCTGATCTCTCTTGCTCAAGCTATAAAGATCTCTAAAGTCGACATGTCCAAAACATTTATGTCATAGTTCTATTTCGTCTGTTTGGACCATGTAACATGAGAAATTAGAAGAGCATCAGTCATTAATAATATAGCATTTCTCAGAAGTTCTACGTCCATTTAATATCACACTTCCCTTCTCATTTGATATCTCACATCTGTGATTTATAAATTTCATGTTATGTTTGTTATCGTAGATTTGAGATATACTTAGGAGGTTATGTTTTAGACCTTCAACATACACTACATTTTCAAAGGGAGGGAGATTAGAGAGTTGAACAATACCTTGGCTTATAATTCTACAGTTGCTTCCATCATCAAAAGTAACTGATACATCGTTTACTTCTCTGAAGTTGGTGAATATTTCTTTGTCACTGATCATATGTCTTGAACATTCATTGTCCATGTACCATTTTGAATGGCTAGTGGCTTTGAAGGTTGTGTGGGCAACAAGACATGTAACCTTTGGAACCCATTTCAATATGGTTCTAGGTTTAGGAATTTAAGATTTTCTCCATTTTTGGGAGTTGGAATTATTCCAGTGTCTATTAACTCTGATTCCATTTGAGTTAGATTTAAGAAGTTGTTCGAGTAAGTCCACTATTTTTTCAGCCAATGGGGGTTTATTAAATCTTTTATTTCTGTAGCTGATAGTATTAGAATTAACCTTAGAAACTTGAAAAGGTTTTGAATTTTTAAAATCATTTCGACCAAAATTTCTCAAGTTCTTACCTTTAGAGTTTGAGGATTCTCCTTTTACAAATATAGGAGATGCATTTTATTTTTTAGTGAACTATCTTGATATATCTCAGACCTAATTTATCGCCACATTTTCTAGATGCGGTTAATAGCTTTCCAGCTTGGGGTCTCTATGGGCATATCTCCAAGTATTCTTAGAACTCAAAAGAGAAGAAACTTTGAGTTTTAGATTCTCATTTTCAATTTTGAGTTTTTCTAATTCTGAGGTTTTAAAATTTAAATCAAGTTTTGTTTTTTCAAAACAATCAGAAAGATGAGATTTTTCCAAAATATTGTTTTCAAGTTCTTCTTTAGTTTAAGATATTTTTCCCTTTGAATTTTCAATTTGATAGCAATTTTACAACTTTCCCTGTATAAGGCATTGTAGGCGTCTTGAAGATCGTCTTCATTCTCATTTTCAAGGTCACTCCTGAGATTATCATAATCAGATAAGTTACAGCTATCTGAGGAGGTGACTCTGGCTATAGTCATCAGGGCTTTTAATTCATTTGACTTTTTTTTTTTCTGATTCATCTGACTCAGAAGAACTTTCAGAGTCGGATGATTCATCCCAAGTAGCTATCATGTCCTTTCTTTTTATTTATCCTTTTTAGGACATTTATTCGCCAAATGCCGATATTCATGGTAGTTGAAACATTGACTATCTTTTACAGATTTCCAAGATTTAGATTTTCTTTTTCTTTTGTCAGATGGTTTTTAAAAATCAGATCTTTTCTTGTTTTTTAAAATTCTATAAATTTCTTAACAAGTAAAGCCATGTCATTTTATGTATCTTTAATATCAGAATTAACATAGTTATCTTTTGAAACAGATTTAGATGATTTAAGAGCAATGGACTCACCTTTAGAAGCTTTAAAATTTAACTCATACGTTTGGATAAAACCAACTAACTCTTCAACCTTCATTGGATCAGTGTCTCTTAGTTCCTAAATGACAGTTACTTTGGAATTGAATCTCTCAGGAAGAGATCGCAATATTTTAACACAAACCTTGCTTTCTGAGATTCCATCTACTGGACCCCACATGGAATTTACTATATCATTTAATTTCGTATAGAAGTCCATGATAGTTTCATTTTCTTCCATACGAATTTTCTCAAACTTTGTAGTGAGGATTTGAACTTTAGATTTCTTAACGAAAGTAGTTCCTTCATGTGTCATTTCAAGAATATCTCAGGCTTGTTTAGCTGTATCAAATGAAATGATTCTTTTGAATTCATCAAGTGATAAAGCACAAGTAATGACATTTAAGGCCTTAGCATTTGCACCACTTTCACTTTTCTGAGGTGTAGTCCATAAATAGAATGGAGTTTCTTTCATAGATTTAGTTCCATGACTATTTATAACTTCAGACATAGGTGGTTTCCATTTGGTTAAAGTGGCTAGCCACACTCTTTCATCTAAAGATTTTAGAAAAATCCTCATTCTGGCTTTCCAGTATACATAGTTAGAGCCATCAAAGGGTGGTGGCCTGGTAATAGACAAGCTATCAAAAATTGACATAATGAAAACTCTAGATCTTTAAACTCAAGGAACTTAATCCAAAAGAAAAAATGACCAACTTAGCTCTGATACCAGTTGAAAAAGGTGAGCTTAACAGTCCTAGAGTGGGGGGGGGGGGGGGGGGGGGGGTTAGGAATAGGACTATGCTAAATAAAAACTTAAAGTACTAAAATAATAAATAAATCAGAATAGATCACAAATATCAATAGCACTGGCTAGTATTGATAATTTGATTCAAACTTAGTTCGTAGGACAACCTTACACTAAAAATAAAGTTTTAGTTAACAAAGTTTTAGATAGGACAACCTGATTTCACGAATGTTTATAAGGATCAAGACTTCAAACCAAGCAAGAGATAATAAACCTATCTATTACAATCATTCACCAGTACAGAAATAAAGTCACAACCATTCACCATAGATACAAAAATTAAACATTCACCACAACACCAGGAGTTATAGTGGTTCAGTGTGTACACCAACTGTTCTCAAATAGCCACACCTACCCCACTCCCAATAATCACAACCCAGGTGATATTGCTGTTCACTAAAACAAGGTTTTCATAGATTCACCTTAAAACCTTATACAGTTGTGATTTTAGAAGGGCTATCACAAACAAAAATCCCACACTGAGATTTTCTGGCTATCTCAGTCAAAACCAATACATGAGATTTTCTGATTATTTCAAAGAAACCAAAATACGAAGAAATAGAATTGCACTTATCTTCTCTTTGAAGACGTTCTTGATGTAGCCTATAGAACCGCTTCGCTTGAAGTAGAATGTTTAATGTCCAGTAACACAAATAAGGGTTCTAGGTTCTAAATTGATTTTAAATTAATTCGAACAAAAGGCTACTTGTTTTGAATTCCTCAGATCTCAAAAGAAGAGTGATTACACTCTTTAAAAATAAGATTCATGAAAAGAGATCAAGGAATTGAAATAAAAAACTATATAAACAAAATATTAAAATACCATGCAATAACTTGAAGATAGTGGAGAGTTCTCTCTCTCTCTCTCTCTCTCTCTCTCTCTCTCTCTCTCCTCTCCTCTTCTCTCTCTCTCTCTCTCTCTCTCTTGGTGAAGGCTTTTCTTAGCTTGAATGAGTAATTTCGGAATGAGAGAAGGCCTCTATTTATATTTAGAAATGTTGTTGCTTCGACTTGTCTAAGGTCTCCTTCGACTCGTCTAAGATCTAACAAATTTCAAATTTTGGGCGCGATCCGATAAAACTGTTCTTCGATTGGTTGAAGGCCCTGCTAGACTGATCGAGGGCCTTATTCGACTGGTCGAGCATGGGCTTCGACTGGTCGAGGGTGCCAAAATATAGTTGCTGGACTTCGAGTCAAGCAACCCTCGACTGGTCGAAGGTCCCTCTTCGACTGGTCAAGCAGTCTGCTCGACTGGTCGAGAAACCACCAGAAATATCCATTTTTTGCGTTTCAAACTTAGACTGGTCAAAGATTATCTTAGATTGGTCGAGGCACAACTTAGACTAGTCAAACCAAGGCCTAGACTAGTCGAACTTAAGCCTAACTAAAGTATAAAAATCCATATAAGTTTGTCTTTTGAAAACACCTAAGTCTAAGGTCTTTCTAGGGTCTATTATACCTGAGAAGACTGGACATTGAAGTGTAAAGCTTGAATCTTTTTCTTGAATCTTAAATAGTTGATCTTATACTTGAAACGTAGTTGAAGGTGGAGCTTGATCTTCTACTATAAGTGTAGTAGAACTTGAACTCATTTCAGCTTTGAACTTTCGAACTTATGACTTGTACTTAAGCTAGCACTTTCCAACTTCATGATTCACTTGAAGGTAAACTTTCTATCTTCTTGATTCACTTGACGGTGAACTTTCCCATAAGTTGTTTTGTCTCATTGAAATTTAACAAACAAGAGTGTGCTTTATAAATTATAGCACTTACTATATATATATATATATATAGAGAGAGAGAGAGAGAGAGTTTGTACACGAGCAGCAAAAGCTCGTAACTTGCTCAACTCGGCTCGAAAAAGCTCGACTCAACTCGGCTCGAAGTGAGTTCGAGCTGTTGAGGGTCAAATATTGCATATTAGACCCCAGTTATTACCCGATTTTACGAACATGATACCGTTTAACGGTCAGATTTAATCGTGTTTGTGATGCAGGATATATTTACAAGCTTGGATCAAAATAAGGTGATAAAAGCTGAGATTTAACGCTCAGAATTCACCAAGGCAAGGGAACGACTCCAGGGGACCAAGATCGAAGGATTTACACGCCAGAGATCCGAGAAAATCGAGAAACTGAAGCTTAAATGGCCTGAATGACGTACATAATGCAAGATCATAGGGTTCCCCCCATCCGTTCAGCTCAAAACTCCATACATGACCTGAGGACCATAAATGAACTGTACACATTGAATTTCATCCCTCGGATCCCTGTATAAGTGTCCCAACGGAAAAATCAGCCCATGAATCTCTGATTCAGGGCCCACCCAAGATCTAGATATGCTTCAAAATTGTTCTCGACAGTGTAATTAAGATGAGAACACGGATAGATGGAGCAGATTTCTCAGAACCATCTCAGTTGGTCCCATATAGAGAGGTGCGTGCACACCGTGCACGTACTCTGAAGGTGCACTGAACCAAGGGAGTCGGTCAGCTTACGCTGACCCAACTCCTATTCAAAAATGGAAACTTCCGTTTCCACGCTGACGTGAACTGGACACTGATTTGAATAGTGGACCCCACTTATTGTCTGGTTCGATGATCCAAGCCGTTCATTTGCTCCGGGAGATGGCTAAGACCTTTACCTAGGCGGTGAAATTACGAAAGGCAATAGAGATCGGATTTCAACTGTCCAAACGTAGGACGAACGGTAGAAGCACAAGTCCTGTGGGCCACACCGAATCTGATCCAAAATGGACCATACTTGACTGGTTTTTCGAGGGGAATTCAATGAACGGCCTTCATTCCTCAAAAAACCAAGGCTTTGTGGCCCCATAGCTAACGCAACGCCGATTTTTAAGGGATTTATGCAGGCGTCCGTCTGGAGAAACAAGACATTTCGGGTTGTTATGCATCTATCAGGAGGATCGGATGGCCAATCCGAACCGTACAAGTGAAGCCCCAGCCAGGGTTGACCCTAGCCATGGAGAAAAATCTGATTCTTTGATACTCCTTTTGGGCGAAAACAAGATCCCAATGCAAGACAATTTGCGTTTCTCTCGTGTGCATGCACACGCTGTTCCGCAGCCTACTGGTTTCTACTGCCTCTATTACGCACGCAAGGGAAAGTGCGGAGGTTCTCTCACGTGAAAATCCACCAGCCGTTCTTTCCTGCCTATAAGAAAGAAAGAGAGAGAACATGAGAGGGATCCTTCGATCGGTGGACTGTCTGCACAGGAAAGAGATAATTAGAGTTTGTTTTTATTTTATTTTATTTATTTAGAGAATTAGCCTAATCATGTTAGGCTAAACCTCTTAGCTAGGGCTAAGAGTTGAAGCTTGTAGCGTGAAGGATGATTTCTACAGCCTAGATTCATGACTAAACTGATGTTAATCTTGGTTTGATTTTCAGAATGCGTTTAGTTTTTAATTTTTGTTTGTGTGACTAACATTACAATAGATCTGCGATGGCTTGAGTATTTCCTTTTCCCTTCTTATGATTATGAAGCCAGGACGCCCTATTGTTCATCACCGCCCCTTGGACATGGTGGAATGACAGAACTCTTCCTGACATTCATACATCACTTAGATTGGTTGTGAATTGGTTTAATTCTGTTATTTGCTTTGTCTCATGGGCATGGTTTTGTGATGAAATCCATTCTAATTTACACCCATCTGATCTCTTGAAAACTAGATTAAATGAAGTTCAGAATTGATTTTCAGGTTATATCTTCCAACTGGAAGATGGGACGCGAAGTCCAGTTGAGTTCATGAATCAAGCATAGATCGCCCTGATCTCTACAAGTGGATCCTTGGCACCCTAGTTTCCTACCTTTAAATTTCACCACTTTTAGATTAATATTTTTCACCATTACTCCTTCTTATTGATTCGGTTTAGATTCCATCTCGTTCTAGTTCTACTTCTAGTTATTTTCATATTACGTAGAGGTTTCAGTCCCGGTGGATTCGACCACGGTCTTACCGAGTTTATTACTACATCACAACCCTATATTTGGGGAGTGAACAAGTTTTGGCGCCGTTGTCAGAGATTGACAGTTACGTTTTCTGAGATTAGCTAGATTTGGGATTAGTTTAATATTAGGATTTTTTTAGGTTAGAATTTTTTCTATTTGATTTCTAGAAACTAACCTGTTTTCCTGTTTTGTAGGATTCTGAGATAGAAACTTCCAATTTGGTAATCTCTTTCTAATTTCGTTATTTTTTATTTTTAGGAACTAGTTTATTTTTTAGAGATTTTCCTCTTTTACTTTTAGAAACTAGGTTAGTAATTTCCCTTTTTAGAAACTCTTTCTAATTTAGAAACTAACTCATCTTTCCTTTATTTTATTTTTTAGAAACTTTTTAATTCTATGTTTTCTTTTAGAAATTTCTTACTTTAGGTATAAAGCTTTCCTAATTTTTTTAGGAATTTGTCCCTTTGTAAAAACTAGTTTACTTTCTAACTTTAGACTTTCTTAGAAACTAACTTGTTTTGGTTTGTTCTGCAGGTTTTTAACTTAGGAACTCCGATCTGGTAACTTTTTTCCAAATCCTCTCTTTCTTTCTAGATTTTTATTTCATTTATCTCTTTTAGGTCTAACTCTAGAATATGAATTGAGGTTATGGTTGCAAATCACCTCAAGCACTACCTCCACCTGGGATTGAGGAAGTCCATGATGAGAATGAGGTGCATCAAGCACCCCGCCTCGTACTTTACGAGATTATTTACAACCGGCGGGGGTGAGCACGCCCTCATGCATGGTTTTTCCAAAAAATACGGGACACATGAATATCAAGCCAGGGGTGATCCAACTCCTTCCTAAATTTCATGGGCTTGAATCTGAAGAACCGTATCTACACTTGAAAGAGTTTGATGAGATTATAACCACTTTATATTTTCCAAACGTGTTTGAGGAAACAGTCAGGCTGAAACTCTTCCCCTTTTCTTTGAAAGAAAAAGCTAAGACGTGGTTACATTCACTACGTCATAGATCTATTGGCACATGGAATGATATGCAAAGGGAGTTCATAAAGAAATTTTTTCCATATCATAAAACGAACACCCTTAGAAAATCAATCATGAACTTCGCCCAAAAGGAGGACAAAACATTCTTCCAATGTTGGAAACGGTTCAAGGATATTGTCAGCTCTTGTCCATAACACGGTTTTGAAACATGGCGCATTATGCACTTTTTCTATGATGGGCTGACATCTTCCATGCGCCAATTGGTCGAGACAATGTGCAATGGAGAATTTATGAATAAAAATGTCGATGATGTGTGGGATTACTTGGATAGACTTGCTGAAAACGCACAATCATGGGACACATACCCAAAATCGAGTACCACTTCTACACCCACTCAATTAAAGGAAAGGAGCGGAGTATACCTGTTGAAAGAGGATGATGGTATCAATGTTAAAGTGACTAATCTTATAAAGAAATTCGAAGCCATGGAATCGAGAAAGGATAAGGGTAAGGAAGTTATTTGCAATATTTGTGGTTGTAGCAGTCACACAACTGAAAATTGTCCAATTATATCTGCCTTTCAAGAGGTTCTGACTGAGCAATCCAATGCCGTAAATAATTACCAAAGACCTTCAATGGACCCACCTCTAATACGTACAATCCTAGTTGGAGAAATCATCTAAACTTCAGTTGGTGGAATGGAAAAACTGCTACCCCTCAAGGTTTCTTCAATCAAATTCCAAATCAAGGGAAACCTCAAGAGGATCCAGTTCTAAAATACATTCAGGACCAAGAGCTATTCAATCAAGATATCAGATCAGTAATAGGATCACTTACATCATCCATTCAAAGGATAGAGTCACACATAATGATTGAGGGAAGGGGATGCTTCCTGCTCAACTTCTCCCCAATCCCAAACTGCAATATGAGATAAGTGATCCAAGCTCTTTGGATCAGATGGAGCAGGCTAAATCTATCACTACTATTAGGAGTGGGAAGACCATTGACAAAACTATTCCGGTTAGAGCTGAAAAGCCTAAGGACCCGGAAGAGGATAACAATGATAGACTTAGCATTGCTCCACAAGAATTAGAACCAGAACTTCGAGAGAAGCCAGTTGCTCTATTTCCCCAACGGTTGGTTGCACCAAACCTCTCTCTAACTCTCAGGATATTCTAGAGGTGTTGAAACAAGTGAAAGTCAACATTCTTTTACTTGATGTCGTAAAATAATACCTTCATATGCCAAATTTCTGAAAGACCTATGCAAGACCAAAAGACGGCAAAGTATTTAAAAGAAGATCTTCTTGACTGAGAAAGTGAGTGTCATCCTAAAGCAAGACGTGCCGCAGAAATTCGAAGATCCCGGTAGCCCAACCATATCATGTGTAATCGGGAATTATCAAATTGACCACGCCCTTCTTGACTTAGGAGCGAGCGTCAATCTTATTCCTTACTCAGTATACAAACAGTTAGGTTTTGGTGAATTAAAACACACCCTAACCACACTACAACTTGCGGATCACTTTGTTCATGTACCAAGAGGGATAATCGAGGATGTGTTGGTCCAGGTTGATAGATTTTACTACCCTGTAGACTTTATCATCCTAGACACCACCAAATCCATCAATAACATGAGCACTCAGATTCCCGTCATTCTTGGTCGCCCATTCCTTGCCACTTCAAACGCAATTATTAATTGCAGGAATGGTGTCATGACTATGTCTTTCGGGAATATGACATTGGAGTCAAACATCTTTTTCAATAACGGTAGAAACTCAGAGGATGATGACGATTTCCACGACATTAACATGATTGATTCTTTCGTGGAAGATAGAACGCCTCTGACCTTATCCTCTGACCCTCTAGAGACGTGTCTGGTACACTCTCATGACTTGGATGATGACATGATTAGGGAGAGGTGTGCCTTGCTTAATACTGCGTCGGTACTTGAAGTTAACCAGTGGAGGCCACAATTTGAAGAATTGCCCCAAACTGATGTCGTGCCTCTATCGTCTAACCTCAAGCCACCGAAGCTTGACCTAAAACCTTTACCCTCTGATTTCGAATATGCCCATTTAGGTCAAGAAGAGACATACCCAGTGGTGATTTCATCTCACCTTGAGAACAAACAAGAGAGTATGCTCATTTCTACTCTCGAAGAAGATAAAGGAATTATTGGACATATCATCACAGATCTCGATAGGATGAATGAACTCCTTTCAACTAAATGTTTTAACTCTTTGGATGATGGCTTGGCACACTTTGCAGATTCAAACGATCTTATGATACAAGAAATAGTGGATGCCTCGCAAGACAATAACTCAGCAGTTGTTACGGACCGAGAGAACCCTTATTCTAAAGTACCTCCTCCCCCAGATCCTGAATGTTTACCATTAAAGGAAGAGGAGCTGAAAATTGAACTAAAGAGTGAAACTTCGGCGTGTGTTGAGACTACACCACCTACTACAAAAATTTTTGAATTTTATCTACTTGCAGTCTCTGATTCATCATGGTGCACTAACTTCAAAAATTTTTCTACCACAGGTGAATCATATATACTTTGGACACTTCAGACGATTAAAAGAAAACTTTATGTTGAGGTCCCTCAATTTCCCTGGACATTCACGCTCCAGGACATCCAAGCCTACTACAAAACGGGCTTTTGGATGATCTTGTTGAGAAACCTTCTGAGAAATTTACTAAGATACTGGCCGACGGAAGAACCTGGATACATGATTAAGTAGATTTTCCGAGCTTTCACAGTTGAGGATTAGAATTTACTGCTTTCATAGGACTAGGGTAGTTTGCTTTATGATGTTCTAGGTTAGACGGTTTTATGCCATTAGGTTAGTTTGCTTTATACGTGTTTTAGGATAGCTTCCTTTCATGTTTTCACTCTCGTGCTGACCTGCTCTCACAATACGATCTTTTGAAAAATCTCTCTCGATTCCTTCATTCAGGTATTATCTTACCCTCACTTCTCATTTACTTTCCTCGTCCCACGTACATTACATGCTCATATATTTTTTTTTTACATTGAGGATAATGTAGATTTTAGGTTGGGGGTGGGAGATTAGGTAACCTAATCAATGTTTTCTTGGTCTTGAGTAAAAATTGTGAAAATTTTTAAATTTTTTTAGAAATTCATATGAATTCAAAGTGATTTTGACAGTCATCTTGGATTTAGAATTACAAGATAAGTGATGTTGGTAATTTATGACTCTTGGATTCAGTTATTTGTTAGATTCACAATTAAGTTCGAACTGTTAATCCATGATTAGAGGTTTTAAACATTAATTGAGTCAAGATTTCACAAGACACATCTCGCTTGACATTAAGGTTTCAGTTTGATATTGAATTGTAACTTGGTAATCATTAAGCATGGAAGGAACTAACCTGAGGAATTTGTCAATCATGTTCAATAAGAAGAATGAAAGAAAAAGAAAATACCCAGTTATAAGATAGCTGCCTGCGGAAAGGGTTGGGCGAATGAACTTCACCATAGGTTTGCTCCCTATAGGTGTAGATTCGATTCCCCATGGTTGACATTTGGAAAGAGTTAGGCGACTAGTTTTCACCATAGATTTGCTCCCTATCGGTGAGGATTTGTTTCCCCTCCTTGGCATTACTGTTCATGGAAAAATCAAAGGCTGGTAGAATGAAAAGTTGATCTGTGAGGCAAGTTTTGGTTTAGGTTGGTTGTAATGAGTGCTCTTGTTGGTTACCAATGATATCATGAAATAACAAATTGAATCTTAATGTTGATAAGCCGAGATTACACTATACACCCATGGAACTCAATGTTTAGAATTTGTCTAACCGATGGATTAATACTTTGAACTTGACTATGAAATTTACCATGCGCTTGAGGCCAGGAGAAAATAATGCCCAACATTCATGAATCTTAGAATTCTCGTATCTGAATTATTTTGCAAAAATCACTCAAGTTTATAGAAATTGTGCTGCAATTCTCAACTTACATTTCGCATACTTTGCTTGGGACTAGCAAGATGCTGGTTGGGGGTTGTGTTGAGGGTCAAATATTTCATATTAGACCCCAGTTATTACCCGATTTTACGAGCATGATATCGTTTAACGGTAAGATTTAATCGTGTTTGTGATGCAGGATATATTTACGAGCTTAAATCAAAATAAGGTGATAAAAGCTGAGATTTAACGCTCAAAATTCACCAAGGCAAGGGAACGACTCCATGGGACCAAGATCGAAGGATTTACACGCCAGAGATCCGAGAAAATCAAGAAACTGAAGCTCAAATGGCCTGAATGACGTACAGAGTGCAAGATCATAAGGTTCCCACCATCCGTTCAACTCAAAACTCCATACATGACCTGAGGACCATAAATGAACCGTACACGTCTAATTTCATCCCGCGGATCCCTGTATAAGTGTCCCAACGGACAAATCAGCCCATGAATCTCTGATTCGGGGCCCACCCAAGATCTGGATATGCTTCAAAATTGTTCTCGACAGCGTAATTGAGACGAGAACACGGATAGACGGAGCAGATTTCTCAGAACCATCTCAGTTGGTCCCATATGGAGAGGTGCGTGCACACTGTGCACGTACTCTGGAGGTGCACTGAACTAAGGGAGTCGGTCAGCTTACGCTGACCCGACTCCCATTCAAAAACGAAAACTTCCGTTTCCGCGCTGACGTGAAACCGGACGCTGACGCTGATTTAAACAGTGGACCCCACTTATCGTCTGGTTCGATGATCCAAGCCGTTCATTTGCTCTGGGAGATGGCCAAGACCTTCGCCTAGGTGGCGAAATTGCGAAAGACAGTAGAGATCGGATTTCTACCGTCCAAACGTAGGACGAACGGTAGAAGCACAAGTCCTGTGGGCCACACCGAATCTGATCCAAAATAGACCATACTTGATTGTTTTTCTAGGAGATTTCAATGAACGGCTTTCATTCCTCAAAAAACCAAGGCATGTGGCCCCCATAGCTAACGCAACGACAATTTTTAAGGGATTCACGCAGGCGTCCGTCCAGAGAAAACCATACTTTTCGGGTTGTTATGCATCTATCAGGAGGATCGGATGGCCAGTTCGAACCGTCCAAGTGAAGCCCCAGCCAAGGTTGACCCTAGCCATGGAGAAAAATCTGATTCTTTGATACTCCTTTTGGGCGAAAACAAGATCCCAACGCAAGACAATTTGCGTTTCTCTCGTGCGCATGCGCACGCTATTCCGCAGCCGACTGGTTTTACCACCTCTGTTACGCACGCAAGGGAAAGTGCGGAGGTTCACGCATGTGAAAATCCACCAGCCGGTCTTTCCTGCCTATAAGAATGAAAGAGAGAGAACATGAGAGGGATCCTTCGATCGATGGACTGTCTGCACAGGAAAGAGATAATTAAAGTTTGTTTTTATTTTATTTTATTTTTTTAGAGAATTAGCCTAATCATGTTAGGCTAAAACTCTTAGCTAGGGCTAAGACCTAAAGCTTGTAGCGTGATGGATGATTTCTACAGCCTAGATTCATGACTAAACTGATGTTAATCTTGGTTTGATTTTAAGGAATGCGTTTAGTTTTTAATGGTTTGTTGTGACTAACATTACAATAGATCTGCGATGGCTTGAGTATTTCCTTTTCCCTTCTTGTGATTATGAAGTCAGGATGCCCTGTTGTTCATCATCGCCCCTTGGACATGGTGGAATGACGGAACTCTTCCTGACATTCATACATCACTTAGATTGGCTGTGAATTGGTTTAATTCTGTTATTTGCTTTGTCTCATGGGCATGGTTTTGTGATGGAATCCATTCTAATTTACACCCGTCTAATCTCTTGAAAACTAGATTAAATGAAGTTCAGAATTGATTTTCAGGTTATATCTTCCAACTGGATGAAGATGGGACTCGAAGTCCAGTTGAGTTCATGAATCAAGCGTAGATCGCCCTGATCTCTACAAGTGGATCCTTGGCATCCTAGTTTCCTACCTTTAAATTTCACCACTTTTAGATTAATATTTTCACCATTACTCCTTATTCATTCGGTTTAGATTTCATCTTGTTATAGTTCTACTTCTAGTTATTTTCATATTACGTACAGGTTTCAGTCCCTATGGATTCGACCTCGGTCTTACCGAGTTTATTACTACATCACAACCTTATACTTGGGGAGTGAACAAGTTTTTGGCGCCGTTGTCGGGGATTGACGGTTACGTTTTTCTGAGATGAAACATGAAACACAACCACACAAGTCTACTGAAATGAAAAGATCAAATATATACAGGTACAAAAGAATGTAAATGGGTCGCACAAGGCATCGCCCAACAAAATCACAAAAATAATGTTATGTCTAAAAAGAATATAAAACTGAGCCCACAACTCAGCGATCTAAATTCCACCCATCAAGCCGATAGAGAGCCGCCCATCAACTGAAAGTATGACTGCTCGTGTAAGCCCCGTATCCTATACCGTACCGTTCCGTAGACTTTCGCGGTCTTCCCGGTCGAATCCTGGCAACATTCGACCCTTAACCGGTATTTACGCGTGACCCTGTATAAGACCCGTATTTTAGACCTTACTGTTACATAGACTTCCGTGGTCTTTCCGGTCGAATTCTGTAACTTTCGACCCTTAACCGACCTTGCGCGCGACCTTTATTCACACGTCGTTAATCTGATTCGACTCAACCTGAGACTTGTATCATTGCGACCGCACCGTCGCCGCGGTTTCGATGCCGTGACTCGCACGCCGAGGCGATACTCTGGCTAGGAGATGTGGGCCAGCGTTCGGTGCGAGGAAAATGCCGCGCGTTGCGAATCCCAAGAGAATCTCAACGGCTTGTCACATCCATCAATCAATCAATCCATTCCATCATGTCAAGTACATATCACCTCACACCCTTCCCCAAGCAAGCCCCAAAAGTCAAAAAGTTCTTACAAAGCCCATACCTCTCTTACACCTTTTACCCCAAAAGTCAAAAAGAGGCTCTTACACCCATCACCACCACATCCATCACCCATCTCTCCCTTTACAAGTCTCTCTCTCTCTCTCTCATTTTTCAAAACACTTTCCAAACAACCCCAAAACCCTCCATACGTATGAGCCTCTCCCTCTCTTTCAAAGCTCCAAGTGTGGCCCACCTTTCCATCCCAAGATCTCCCATCCTAGCCATCTATTCCTCATCTCCTCCATTGGAATTGAAGCTAAGGAGCTAAGGAACCCATAGGAGCAAGAAGATCGAATGGTGGGTGCTTGATAAGAGTAGTTTTTCATGTTTTTAAGATGGGCCAAGTGAGGCCAACCGATCAATGGTTTGGATTCACTTGGGACCCTAAGATGTGGCTGATGGCCCGCTCTGATCATCATGATCATTCCATGATGGGGCCATTCTCCATGGCCCCCATCATGATGTTTATTTCCTTGCTTGAGATAGGTCATCTAGACCGTCCATATTGGTGGGGAAAGGATCTCCATCATTGAGTTTCGATTTCGATGGGCCCGCATGCTTTAGGGCCCACTTGATGTATGATTTATTGCAAGGGAGGGCCCATAATGTCGGGGTCCCTCCATCACAAGCGTGTCCCACTCTCTATCTCTCTCTCTTCTCTTTTTTTTTATATTTTTGTGTGATGTTTTGGCCGTGTGGCCCACTTGGATAGACCCCACCATGAAGCATGTATTGTATCTAAGAAATCTACAAATGGGGCCCACTTTATACATGTGTTGATGGCCCACCTAAGTTGGACCCACCTTGTGTATGCGTTACACCCAAACCGTCCTGCGTCCCTGGACACTGGACGTTTTACAAAAAAAATATATATATATCAGTTTCATTACAAACTTAGGTGGGTGTTCATGTAGTCCCCACCTTATTGTATGGATTTAATCCATACCGTCCATTCTATTCTCCACATCATTTTAGGCGTTGAGCCGAAAAATGAGACCAAACCGACTTTCTGGTGGGCCATGGCACGGCAAACAGCATGGTTACCATTAAAATACTCCCCGATTTTTCTATACACCGTAAAATGCTCAATATTGGGCTTGTTTAGCTTGTATTGAGCCATGGTGGCCATTGGGTGGGGTGGATTCACTTACTGCAGGACCCACACGAGGAAAACCACCGAAAAACAGTTTTTTAAAAAAATAATTTAAAAAAAAAAAGATAAGGGCAGCCGCCTGCTGCCGCTGACACGCCAGAGGCGCAGGCAGCGCAGGCGCTGCCTGCGGACGGTCGTGCGGGCGGGAGGCAGCCACCCACGGCCCCTGCCGTGGGCCCCACCTTGATGTGTATTTGCCATCTAGTCCGTTCATACGGTGGACCCCCTCCTCAGGTGGGTCCCCTCCAAAAATGAGCCGCATCCAACGCTCAGGTGGCCCACACTGCAGAAAACAGTGGGATCAAACCTCTGCCATTGAAACCCTTTTATGGGCCACAGAAGTTTTGGATCAAGATGAAATTTGTGTTTTCCTTTCACTCAAGTCCGTGTGACCTTGTCAACGGGTTGGATGGCATGTAAACATTACGGTGGGCCCCACGTGGGACCCATAGTGATTTATGTATTTCCACCGTCCGCCTGGACGGTGGAGCCTGCTGTGATGCATGTATTCCCACCGTCCAGTGGACGATGGGTGTGTGCGTGGGTGCATGCACATGTGTGCGTGTGCGTGTGTGGACGTGGGTGCGTGCGTGGGTGCATGCGTGTGTGTGCGTGGGTGCGTGCGTGGGTGCGTATGTGTGTGTGTGTGTGTGTGTGTGTGTGTGTGTGTGTGTATGTGTATATATATATATATATATATATATTATATATATATATATATATATATATTATGTATATATATACAAATATATTATATTATATTAGGTAATATACTTTATGGTGGACACTCATGTGGACCCCCCACCATGATGTATATGTTATATCCAATCCGTCTATCCATTTTGAAGGGCCATTTTATGGCATGAGTTAAAGAATGAAACAGATCTAAAGTCCAAGTGGACCCCACCTTGGAATGTTTTGAGGTCCATCTTAATGTATTAGTGGTAGATCATTGGGGCCCACTTTGATGTGGATGTAAGGCCCATGGGACTAGGCCCATTTGATGATTTAGGGGTCCATGGGTTAAGGCCCATTGAGATGTATCAGGGCCTATTGGTTGAGGCCCATTTGATGTACATATGGGGGCCCAATTGGTGTGGCCCATTTGTTACATATAAGACCCATGAGACTAGGCCCATTAATGCAATCTAAGGCCCACGGGTCATGACCCATTGCAATGCGCAGAAGGCCCATTGGTGCGGCCCATTGATGTGGCCCACTTGATGAATGAAAGGCCCATATGGTATGGCCCATTTGATGTATTTAAGATCCAATGGGATGAACCTAAGGCCCATTGCAATGTGTAACCCCAACCTGGTTCATGTAATGATATTCGCTACGGGCTACGCCTTGGGAGCAATGTTGGTTTGACGTCCACATTGCAAGGTTAATGTTGGTTAAATGTCCGCATTACGACTCTCCCTAGGGCCCATTAATAGGCCCGTACTCGTTGCGTGTAGGCCATCTAGACCCATCTGCGTTGTGAGGATAGTTCATTACTTTATTACATATTTTGTATAGTTCCATGACTCATGATCATACGCATCATATGTATGCTTGATATGAGAGGTGACTGATCATAGCATATGCCTTAGGGCAGGTTGTTTATGGGCTCCCGGTTAGGCGACATTGCCCTACATGAGCGCACGATACGCGTAGGATTGCTGCATGACTGGATAGTATGATTCATGCATTTCGCATTGTGTAACATGGTTACCATACGCCCTAGCGACATCAGGGCCATAGCCACCACAGTCATAACGTGGTTAGCAGGATTGGATACCGGAAATCTTGTTCTACAAGGGGTGCTATAGATATCCCTAGGTGAAAGTCCCTAAACCCTTATGGTACCAAGAGGTTGCTCCAACGTCCAGACCGAGTGGGTGTAGGAGCGGCGATTGCCGATTATCAGACGGCTGCGCTTTCCACTGTGTCGGGGTCGGTTGGAAGGGGGTACGACCTTACCCGCCCGAGAGGAGGGGGCAATGCTAGGCTGAGTCTGACCAGCTCGAGGAATGGGTCCGCTATCGACGAGCCAAGCCCGATATTGGCAGGCGGGTAGTGAGGTCTCTTCCACTTACCTTATTGCCTGCGATGGGGCGGCAATCTGGTTTAGAGTGTACTAGACCCTGGTGATATCCCAGATTTGAGTCACATTGATATGTGGATATAGATGAGGATTTGTATGCTTGAGTTACATCTCGCATCGCATGGCCTTGGTATGGCCGACATCATTCATGTCTTGCATTGCATAGCCTTGGTATGGCTACTAGTATTCATGGATTCATCAGCATGTTACGCATTACTCTGATACTGCATACTTCATTACTACCTTGCGCACACACTTTCACCACCCTCTAAGCTTTCTATAAGCTTATGCACGACCGTTGCGTGCAGGTGACGAGAGGACGCAGCAGCGCTGAGGCAGGAGCGCATAGCAGATCTTTTTGAAGCTTTTTGTCCATTGTCATTGTATTTCCCTTTATGCTCATTGTACTTGTAAAGTTTTTAATCATAGTGGAAATGTGATGGAGTTTTTGGTTGTTGTTTGTGGGTTATGCCTTTGGTTATGCTTATTACAAATTAAACTGATGTTGAAAATCCTCCTTGTAGCATCCCAGGATCGGAACTTGGCGTATGGGCGCTGGGAGCCGAGAATGGGGTTCTACGGAGGCTGTTGGCGCCGGATTTAGTGATCGAGAATTTTGTGAGCCCAGTTTTTGAGTTTGGGGCGTGACACCCTGATTCACACGTCGTCAACCCGAATCGACTCAACCTAAGACTACTACCTTAGCGATCGCGTCATCGCCGCGGTTCCGATGCCTCGACTTGCGCGACGAGGTGATACCCTGGTCTGGAGATGTGGGCCAGCATTTGGTGTGAGGAAAATGCCGCACATTGTAAAATCCAAGAGAATCTCTATGACTTGTCACATCAATCCATCAATCCATCAATCTCAACATGTCAAGTACATGTCACCTTTCACCCTTTCCCAAACAAGCCCCAAAAGTCAAAAAGTTCTACAAAGCTCATACTTTTCTTACACCATTTGCCACAAAAGTCAAAAATCTCTTACACACCCATCACTCACCACATCCATCACTCCATCACCCAACACTCTCTCTTTCTCTCTCTTTACAACTCTCTTTCTCATTTTTTTTAAAACCATTCCCAAGCAAGGAAGAACTCCACACGTCCAAGCCCTCCCATGGAGAGAAAAATGCATGTGTGAGGCCCACCTTTCCATCCCAAGATCTCCCATCTCAACCATCCAAACCTCATCTCCTCCGTCGAAATCTAAGTTAAGGAGCTAAGGAAGCCAAGGGAGTAAGAAGATCAAACGGTGGGTGCGTTATAGGCTAGATTTTCATGTGTTTATGATGGGCCAAGTGAGGTCAACCGATCAATGGTTTGGATCTCACTTGGGACCCTAAGATGTGGCTGATGGCCCACTTTGATCATCATGATCATTCCATGATGGGGCCAATCTCCATGGACCCCATCATGATGTTTACTTTCTAGTTGATAAGGGTCATCTAAACCGTTTATTTTAGTGGAGAAGGAATCTCCACCGTTAAATTGTGATTTAATGGGCCCACATGCAATGGGACCCACTTGATGTATGATTGGATGCAAGGGAGGGCCCATAGTGTCGGGGTCCCTCCATCACACGTGTCTCGATCTCTCTCTTTCTCTCTCTCCCTCTTTTTTTCTTTTTCCTTTTGTGTGATGAAATGGTCATGTGGCCCACCCTGATGGACCCCACCATAAAACATGTATTGGATCCAACCCATTTATAGGTGGGGCCCACTTTAAATGTATGTATGTTCCACGCCATCCACCATGTAGTGGCCCACCTAAGCAGGGCCACCTTGAATATTTTGTTGAGCCAAGAACAGTCCAGCGTCATCCGGACGTGAGATGGAAACTGTCCAGCGTCTTTGGACGTGGACATGGAAAACACAAATATGAGCTTCTTTCAAAGCTTATTGGGTGGGCCACTCATGCAGGCCCCACCTTGATATATGGACTTAATCCACGCCGTCCATACCTTTCCCCCTTCATTTTAGGCGTTCAGCCGAAAAATGAAGTTGATTCGAGTATCTGGTGGGCCATAGCATAGAAAACGGTGGTTTTCACCATTAAAAAACCACCTGATATTTCTTCACACCAAAACGCATCGCATATTGGGCTCGTTTGGCTTGTCTTTAGCCATAGCGACCAATGGTTGGGTCGGATCCACCTGAAGCGGGCCCTACTTGGGAAAATCTCCAAGAAAACCCCAAATCAATATATATATATATATATATATATATATATATATATATATATAATATATATATATATAATAAGAGGCAGCAGACACTGCTGCTGCCAGAGGCGCAGGCAGTGCCTGCTGCGCACGGGCGTGCGAGCGAGCAGCAGCAACCCACGGCTCCAGCCGTGGGCCACACCATGATGTATAATTTACATCCACACCGTTCACGAGGTGGGCCACTCTTAGCAGTGGGTCCCCTCCAAATTTCAGCTCCATCCACAGCTCAAGTGGCCCACACTGCAGGAAACAGTGGGATTGAACCTCTACCATTGAAACTTTTTTTTTGGGCCACAGAAGTTTTGGATCAAGATGAAATTTGCTTTTCCTCCTCATCCAGGTCTGTGCAACCTTACCAAGGGCTTGGATGGAAAATAAATGTTATGCTGGGACCCACGTGGGACCCACAGTGATGCATGGGTTTGCTACACCGTCCACGGCCGTGGACGGTGGAATCCCACCATGATTTATGTATCTTACTCGCTCCGTCCAGCGGACGGTGGAGCCCACTGTAATGCATGTGTTTTATTCACTGTTCAACGACAGTGGGACCCACCATGATGCGTGTGTTGCATCCAAACCGTCCATCCACTTGGAAAACTCTTTTTTTTTTACACTAAGAATGAGTCAGATCCAGGTTCAAGTGGACCCCACCATCTATGTGGACAGTGGCATCCACCATTTTAAAATTTTAAGGGCCACCTGTGATGTATTAGGACCCATGGATTAAGGCCCATCTTAATTTAATTGTGGTCGTCCATTGAGGCCCACCTTGGCATTTATAAGGCCCATGGGATTAGGTCCATTTGATGTATTTAAAGGCCTATGGGATTAGACCCATTATGATGTATTAGGGCCCATGGGTTGAGGCTCATTGTGATGTACTCTAAGGCCCATGGGGTTATGGCCATGGTTATGGCCCATTGCGATGTACATAAGGCCCATTGATGCAACCCACTTGATCTATGTAAGGCCCATATGAGGCAGCCCATTCGATGTATCGGAGGCCTATGGGTCGAGGCCCTATGGGATGCCCGTAGGGTCCGTTACAATGTGTGATTCCTCCATGGTTTGTGTAAGGATGTTTCGCGACGGGCTATGCCTTGGAAGCAATGTTGGTTTGACGTCCACATTGTAAGAATAATGTCGGTTAAACGTCCGCATTATAATTCTCCCTAGGGCCCATTGTTAGGCCATACTTGTAAACCGTCTAAGCCCATCTTCGTTCTGAACAGCATCCATCACCATATAATATGTTTAGTATAGTTCCATGATTTATGATCATACGCATCATATGTATGCTTGATATAAGGAGTGACTGATCATAGCATATGCCTTCGGGCAGAATGTCTAGGGGCTCCCGGTTAGGCGGTGTTACCCCACATGATCGCAAGATACGCATAGGATTGCTGCATGACTGGATAGTGTGATTCATACATTTCGTATTCTGTGACATGGTTACCGTACGACCTAGCGATATCAGGGTCGTAGCCTCCACAGGTGCATCGTGGTTGACAGGATTGGATACCAGAAATCTTGTTATACATGGAGTGCTATAGATATCCTTGGGTGAAAGTCCCTAAACCCTTATGGTACCAAGAGGTTGCTCCAACGTCTACACCGAGTGGGTGTATGAGCATCCAGTACCAATTACCTGAGGTCGCGATTTCCACTGCGTCGTGGTCAGTTGGAAGGGGGTGCGGCCTTACCCGCCCGAGAGTAGGGGCAAAGTTAGGCTGAGAATGACCAGCTCGAGGAATGGGTCCGCTATCGACGAGCCGAGCCCGATATTGGCAGGTGGATAATGAGGTCTCTTCCACTTACCTTATTGCGCGATGGGGCGGCAATCTGGTTTAGAGTGTACTAGACCCCGGTGATATCCCAGATTTGAGTTGTATTGATATATGGACTTAGATGAGGATTTGTATGCTTGACTTACATCTTGCATCGCATAACCTTGGTATAGTCGACATCATTCATGCCTTACATTGCGTAGCCTTGGTACGGCTAATGGTATTCATGGATTCATCAGCATGTTCCACATTAATCTGACACTGCATAACTGTATTACTACCTTGCGCACACACTTTCACCACCCTCTAAGCTTTTCATAAGCTTATGCACTACCGTTGTGTGCAGGTGACATTGGAGAGCAACAGCGCTGAGGCGGGAGCGCTTTGCAGATCATCTTGGAGCTTTTTGTCTATCATCATTGTATTTCCTTCTATGCTCATTGTACTTATAAAGTTTTTTATCATAGTAGAAATGTGATGGAGTTTTTGGTTGTTGTTTGTGGGTTATGTCTTTGGTTATGCTTATCACGATTCAAAATAATTTTGAAAATCCTCCTCGTAGCATCCCAGGATCGGAACCTAGCAAATGGGAGCTAGGAGCCGAGAATGGGGTTCTAAGGAGGCTGTCGATGCCAGATTCGGCGATCGGGAATTTTGTGAGCCCGGTTTTCGAGTTTGGGGTATGACAGAAGTCGGTATCAGAGCATAACTCAGGAATAACTAAGAACAACACTACATGTCTGATATGAGTTAGAATGATTGAGTCCTTAATTCAGATAGCTTAGCGATCTTTTATCACCGACCCTTAACGTGCGTGCCATCGAGAGTTTCCAAGTTGATAGGCGCCTTCGATCTTTCCGGTTAAGACATGCCGCGCCGAAGAGTAACCCAATCGACTTCTGCTCCACCACCTGAGACTCCCACATTACCACTGACGATCCTCACTCCACCACTAGAGATTCTACTGCCCAGCCTATGGATGCAGCTCCTTTACCAAAGACCAGTGCAAATCCAAGCGTATCCGTGAGTGCTTCCCAGTTACAGCAGATGTTGCAGGCTGTGACGGCCGCACTACAGGGGCAGGGCAGGCACCCTGTTGTTTCACCAGAGCAGGACGAGCAGGAGCACGCGAATGCCCTTCTTCGTGAGTTTCGACGACTCAATCCCCCGCGTTTCCAGGGCGAGCCAGACCCGACGGTAGCTGAGAGATGGCGTGCCGATGTGGAGAAGATATTTGATACGATGGGATGCACGACCGAGCGGCGAGTCCGATTAGCCGTATTTCTTCTCCATGGTGAGGCTGAGCACTGGTGGACATCAGTCTCCCGAGCAGCAGGCGCCGACTTTGTGTGGACCTGGGAGGATTTTGTGCATCGGTTTGACCGACAGTATTTCCCTGATCACATCCGACGACAATGAGCATTGGAGTTCGAGGCCTTGGTGCAGGGTGATATGACAGTGGCTCAGTATGCAGCTCGCTTTGTAGCGCTGTCCAGATTTGCACCATATCTGATTGATGACAAGGAGCGGAGAGCCCGCTGATTCGAGGACGACTTGCGTTGCGGTCTTCGAGGCCGTATTATTGGGCATGAGCTCCCGACTTTTGAGAGAGTGGTACGGAAGGCCCAGATTTTTGAGGCTGAGTGGGCCGATTCTCAGTCTGATTGTGGTCAGAGCTGAGACCGGAAGAGGCATGCTCCTTCCAGTGACTTGCAGCAGCAGAGGTGCACAGGTCGCCCAGCCTTCCGAGCACCAGCAATACCTCCAGCACCACCTCCGAGGCAGTTCACCAGCACCTGTTTTGGGTGCAGTGCGACGGGACACCATATGTGGGAGTGTCCTTGCCCCCAGCAGCAGCAGCAGCCGAGAGGTCCACAGCAGCAGCAGCAGAGACCTCTACCACAGCAGCAGCAGAGACCCACACAGCAGCAACGACAGTAGCCCCCACCACCGAGGCCACCTCAGCAGCAGCATCAGCACGAGCCTCCGAGGCCGCTGCAGCAGAGGCAGTAGTTTCGACCGCCTCAGCGACAGCAGCAGCAGCATCACGCTCAGAGGGGACATGCACCTCCCCATCCAGCTCAGGCTAGATTTTATGTGGCCCAGCAGGATCCTCAGTCATTTGAAGGAGTCATTGAGGGTTATACTTCCAATCTCTGCATGCATCGCTGGGGTTCTGTTTGATTCCGGTGCTTCGCACTCGTTTATGTCCGAGGGATTCTGTTGTTCGACTGTATTGCCGACAGAGTCTGCTCGAGAGGGGTTGACTGTATCGACGCCCTTGGGGAAGACTACAGTATTAGGCCGCTTCTACTCATCTTGCCCGGTGCTAGTGGGAGAGATTTTCTTGCCCGCCGACTTGTACGTATTGCCGATGTCAGACTTCAATGTTATCTTGGGCATGGATTGGCTTGCCCAGTACCACGCCGTCTTGTACTGCTCCGCGATGGCCGTCACATTCTGTATATAGGCTTACCGCAGTTTCAGTTCGTTGAAGAGCCCCGTGGAGAGCCATTGTCTTGCTTGATGTCCTGCGCCGTTGAGGAGCCTGTTGCCGCTTGTATTGATCAGTGTCGATCATTTGCGATTTTCCTGATGTGTTCCAGGAGATTCCGGGAATACTGCTCGCCGACTCACCGAGTTTCAGATTGATCTCGTGCCCGGTACCGGGCCTATCTCGAGGGCCCCATATCGTATGGCACCGTTGGAGTTGCGGGAACTGCAGAAGCAGTTGGACGAGTTGCGCGAGTTGGGGTTTATCCGTCCGAGCAGTTCACCGTGGGGAGCGCCTGTACTCTTCATAAAAAAGAAGGATGGCTCATTGAGGCTCTGCGTAGACTATCACGAGCTCAACAAGGTCACGATCAAGAACAAGTACCCGCTCCCAAGGATTGATGATTTGTTTGATCAGCTGCAGGGTGCACAGTTCTTTTCGAAGATTGACTTGCGTTCCGGTTATTATCAGATTCAAGTTCGAGAGGAGGACATTCCGAAGATGGCTTTCAGGACATGTTACGGTCATTTCGAGTTCCAGGTCATGTCCTTCGGACTGACCAATGCACCCGCGGTCTTCATGCAGTTGATGAACGAGGTCTTCCGCCCTTATCTCGATCAGTTTGTTGTAGTCTTCATCGACAACATTCTGATCTATTTGAGGACCCGTGAGGAGCACGAGCAGCATTTAGAGGTTACGTTGCAGACCCTCCACGCACACCAGCTCTATGCGAAGCTGGAGAAGTACGAGTTCTGGTAAGAGGAGGTGAAGTTCCTCGGTCACGTGGTGACGAGGGAAGGCATCGCAGTGGACCCCTCGAAAGTTGAGGCAGTACGTCAGTGGGGCCAGCCCACGACTGCGTCCGAGATTCGTAGTTTCCTTGGTTTAGCAGGCTATTACCGGTGTTTCATTGAGGGCTTCTCCCGTATTGCAGCCCCGCTAACCAGGTTGACTCGAAAGGGTGCAAAGTTTATTTGGAGCGATGCCTGTGAGCGAGCATTTATGGAGTCGAAGGACCGCCTCACATCAACTCTTGTCCTCACTCTTCTCTCTGGGAGTGACGGACTTATTGTATTCACTGATGCTTCACATATTAGTTTGGATACTGTCCTGATGTAGTACGGGAGACCAGTCACCTTCGCGTCTCTCCAACTCAAGATCCATGAGCTGAACTACCCCACGCATGATTTGGAGCTAGCTGCAGTTGTCTTTGCACTGAAGGTGTAGAGGCACTATCTCTATGGGGTTAGGTTCGAGCTCTTCTCCGACCACAAGAGCTTGAAGTACCTCTTCTTGCAGTCTGAGTTGAACATGAGGTAGAGGCGCTGGATGGAGCTCCTGAAGAACTATGACTTCGATCTTCAGTACCACCCGGGCAAGGCGAACGTAGTGGCGGATGCCCTCAGCCGTCAGCCACGAGGCCTGGTAGCGCATATGATGGTTCAGGAGTGGAGGATGCTTAAGGATATCGTAGAGTATGATTTTGAGTTTGGCATGCAGTCTTCTATCGTGCAGTTATCGAGCCTGTCAATTCAACCCTCTCTTATCGCAAGGGTGATCAAGGCTCAGAAGACTGATGAGTCATTGCAGAGTTATATGGCTGAGGCGACATCTTTGAGTCAGGTAGATTGGCAGAATGGTACAGACGGTGGACTTCGCTTCAGAGGCCGATTACGTGTCCCGAATTTTCTTGAGTTACGCAGAAATCTTATGACCAAGACACATCGATCGTGATTTTCTATCCACCTTGGATCGACGAAGATATATAGTGACATGAGGCGACAGTATTTTTGGGAGGGGATGAAGCGCCAGATCGCCAGTTTTATAGCCGAGTGTGACATATGCCAGCGTGTCAAGGTCGATCATCAGAGACCCCCTGGTCTATTACAGCCGTTGAGTGTCCCGATGTAGAAGTGGGAGCACGTGTTGACAGATTTCATTATGGGTTTACCGAGGACTCAACGCAGTCATGATACCATCTGGCTTGTTGTGGATCGTCCGACGAAGTCGGCACATTTTCTTGCGATTCGTGCGACTTGGCCTTTGGACCGGCTTGTGAGATTATTCGTAGAGGAGATTGTGAGACTGCATGGCGTTCCAGTCTCGATCGTTTCTGACTGAGACCCGAGGTTCACGTCTCAGTTTTGGGGGAGCTTCCAGAGAGCGATAGGGATTGATTTACAGCTCAGTACCGCGTACCATCTGCAAACCGATGGCCAGACCGAGAGGGTCAATCAGATCCTTAAGGATATGCTTCGAGCCAGCGCAATTGATTTCAGGGGTAGCTGGGATGAGCATCTGCGATTGGTTGAGTTCGCATCCATATTTGTGCGACCTTATCAATGGCTTGGATGGAAAATAAATGTTATGGTGGGACCCACAGTGATGCATGGGTTTGCTACACCGTCCACGGCCGTGAACGGTGGAATCCCACCTTGATTTATGTGTCTTATTGGCTCCGTCCAGCGGACGGTGGAGCCCACTGTAATGCATGTGTTTTATTCACTGTCCAACGACAGTGGGACCCACCATGATGCGTGTGCTGCATCCAAACCGTCCATCCACTTGGAAAACTCTTTTTTTTTTTGGTTTGACACTAAGAATGAGTCAGATCCAGGTTCAAGTGGACCCCACCATCTATGTGGACAGTGACATCCACCATTTTAAACTTTTAAGGGCCACTTGTGATGTATTAGGACCCATGGATTGAGGCCCATCTTGATTTAATTGTGGCTGTCCATTGAGACCCACCTTGGCATTTATAAGGCCCATGGGATTTGGCCCATTTGATGTATTTTAAGGCCCATGGGATTAGACCCATTATGATGTATTAGGGCCCATGGGTTTAGGCCCATTGTGATGTACTCTAAGGCCCATGGGGTTATGCCCATGGTTATGGCCCATTGCGATGTACATAAGGCCCATTGATGCAACCCACTTGATCTATGTAAGGCCCATATGAGGCAGTCCATTTTATGTATCGGAGGCCTATGGGTCGAGGCCTTATGGGATGCCCTTAGGGTCCATTACAATGTGTGATTCCTCCATAGTTTGTGTAAGGATGTTTCGCGACGGGCTATGCCTTGGGAGCAATGTTGGTTTGACGTCCATATTGTAAGAATAATGTTGGTTAAACGTCCGCAATATAATTCTCCCTAGGGTCCATTGTTAGGCCATACTTGTAAACCGTCTAGGCCCATCTTCGTTCTGAACAGCATCCATCACCATATAACATGTTTAGTATAGTTCCATGATTCATGATCATACGCATCATATGTATGCTTAATATGAGGAGTGACTGATTATAGCATATGCCTTCGGGCAGATTGTCTAGGGGCTCCCGGTTAGGCGGTGTTGCCTCACATGAGTGCACGATACGCGCAGGATTGCTGTATAACTGGATAATGTGATTCATGCATTTCGCATTGTGTGACATGGTTACCGTACGCCCTAGCGACTTCAGAGTCGTAGCCTCCACAGGTGCATCGTGGTTGGCAGGATTGGATACCGAAAATCTTATTATACATGGGGTGCTATAGATATCCCTGGGTGAAAGTCCCTAAACCCTTATGGTACCAAGAGGTTACTCTAACGTCTAGACCGAGTGGGTGTACGAGCGTCGAGTGCCAATTACCTGAGGCCGCGCTTTCTACTATGTCGTGGTCGGTTGGAAGGGGGTGCAGCCTTACCCGCCCGAGAGTAGGGGGCAAAGCCAGGCTGAGTCTGACCAGCTCGAGGAATGGGTCCGCTATCGACGAGCCGAGCCCGATATTGGCAGGCGGATAGTGAGGTCTCTTCCACTTACCTTATTGCGCGCGATGGGACGGCGATCTGGTTTAGAGTGTACTAGACCATGGTGATATCCTAGATTTGAGCTGTATTGATATGTGGACTTAGATGAGAATTTGTATGCTTGACTTGCATCTTACATCGTATAACCTTGGTATGACCGACATCATTCATGCCTTGCATTGTATAGCCTTGGTACGGCTAATGGTATTCATGGATTCATCAGCATGTTTCGCATTACTCTGACACTGCATAACTGCATTACTACCTTGCGCACACACTTTCACCACCCTCTAAGTTTTCCATAAGCTTATACACGACCATTGCGTGCAGGTGACGTTGGAGCGCAGCAGCGCTGAGGTAGGAGCGATTTGCAGATCGTCTTGAAGCTTTTTGTCTATCATCATTGTATTTCCCTTTATGCTCATTGTACTTATAAAGTTTTTTATCATAGTGGAAATGTAATGGAGTTTTTGGTTGTTGATTGTGGGTTATGCCTTTGATTATGCTTATCACGATTCAAACTGATCTTGAAAATCCTCCTCATAGCATCCCAGGATCGGAACCTGGCGAATGGGAGTTATGAGCCGAGAATGGGGTTCTACGGAAGCTGTCGGTGCCAGATTCGGCGATCGGAAATTTTGTGAGCCCGGTTTCCGAGTTTGGGGTGTGACAGCTCATCCTCCTCATCTAAGCTCGCGTCGATAGACTCCTCGAACTCCTCATCACCTGCAGCTATGGAAGAGTCTGGTTGGTGTTTTAAAACACCATCCCAAAGTGGGAGTAAGTGATCAACTCAGTGGGTGTTATTAGTCTCAAGTTATAACAAGCATCAGTTATAATATGAATTTAATGAAAAACAATCAATCATAAACACCTAACTAATCTTTTTATGCGAATGTATGATGGATGATATGATGCATATCCTCGCCACAACACTCCCTCGAGCGACTCCATCTAACGATCGTGCATGACCAACACTCCCTCAGAGTGACCTTGACTGCCGAGTCTCCACCCTAACTAGTGCGATGCAATGTGATTGTGTTAGTCAAGTTCTTAGTTAAGTCCATTCATCCAGCAGGTTGGGGAATCTGATACACCCCACGCATCAATGCCCTGAGCTGGTTGCGAGGCCAAGACCCCCCAACGTGTGAGGCCTAGACCCTGCGATCCTTAATCTCGTCGGGTTCCCCATCCCCGACTTTAAGCACATGGGGAGTGCTGAGAACTAGGATCACTCGCAGTCACTACGAGGAGGCGCGTCACCCCAGCGTAGGCCGACAGCTCGGACACAGTGTCCCATTCCACCATGCCCGACTCACGAGGGGGTGGATCGGTTTCAATTTAGTTATCGATGGGCGACTATGGTTGTAGGGTGTTCCAGGTTCCATACATATGTGAGCAAATAGGGTTAACAAACAAGGTTGGTCAGTAAGTAGGCTAGACCGCACGAGTCAGGCGAGCACGCGACGAGCGACATCGGGTATAAGGGACCCATGTAATCAAACTACTGCTACCCGTACACACCCGCCCAAACCCACGGGTCTAGCCCTAACATAGTCCTACCGATGGGACTACCGTTTCTCCTCATGTTCCTAACCAACCCCAAGGGCTTGAGGACGATTCATAACATGCCAACCATCAAGGTTATCAACTAGCATAACAGTATCATGTTTGCATACATCTTTTCATACGATTTCAAATACTCCTAACAAGCAAGCTACATCATCATGAACAAGGTGCATGTGAGTGGTGTGGATTAGGGAGGAAGTTAGGCACTTTCTACACCTCAAGGGATCAAATACCCAAGGGTAATGAATCATACGCACTATGAAGCAACACATATGAGAAAAATCAACCAACATGAGCATGTAATCATCCATATACTAAATCATGTGAAAGGCAAAATCAACATTAAATGAGAACTAAACATGCAAATCCGTACATTTCCAACATACATATCATTCATAGGTTTCCTCTAGATTCTTCAATACAACATCCCAAACAAACAAAATCATTACACACCTATGAAGCAACACATATGAGAAAAATCAACCAACATGAGCATGTAATCATCCATATACTAAATCATGTGAAAGGCAAAATCACCATTAAATGAGAACTAAACATGCAAATCCATACATTTCCAACATACATATCATTCATAGGTTTCCTCTAGATTCTTCAATACAACATCCCAAACAAACAAAATGATTAAATTCCTACTATAATTGGTGCTAGGCCACCTAAGGATAATAGTCCGCACCTATGGATCGTTGAAGACTTAGAAACGACCTAGGAATGAGGGTTTTGAGGTCGATCGGCCAGAATCCCTAAAGCAAGCACGTACATGTTAGAACTCCATGTCAATCCTTTCTCAACACAAGGGTTTCAAGAAAATGGATGAGGGATCTTACCTAGACAATCAACAGAACGATTCTTGTGGTTGTGGTGTAGGGTTTTCCTTTGGAGAAGGGAAAGGGAGTTGCAAGATTGGGTTTCCTTAGGCCCACCTCGATCTATGGTTCACCCTTGATCTCACCTTCACTCTCTTTCTTCACTCTCCCTAGCTCTCTCTCTCTCTTCTCTCTCTACTCTCTCCCTCTTTCTCTCTTTCTCCCCTTTGAAAATGGAAAATCGTATGGGATGAGGGGTGCCCCAAATGAGGCCCTTTTATAATGCCAGATTTGGTGTCAATGGCCCCAAGTATTGGGGTTTTTACTATACTAACCCTATGGGAGGGTTTTTCTAGCCTCTAGGGCCCACTATAGGGTGTAGGAGTCGATGCCTACCATTGGATAGTTGGCCCTAGTGATGATCTACGCATAGACATAATTAGCCCGCCAATTGGACGCACCGATCTATAGATATGATTAGAAGCTGTTCAATGGTCACTGATAGTCGATCGGGGCCGTGGCTATACGAATATGAGCAAGGAAATATCCTTACTCCACGTGTGAATTTTGGTCATAAACCGACGGTTCAAAATCCTCAACTTTGCAAAAGAGTGGACGACCCAATTCACTTAAGTTTCAGCTCCTTTCTTTAGGGTATTTGCACTTCTCATGCACTCATCCTTCGGCTCAAGTTAACCGGTTCTAGACAGTACCCAGGTCCGACTCCCGCGATGGACGTCAAGCCCAGTAAGACGGACATTATTCTATAGTTTTGGAACTAGTGGCCCGCCAACGATCGGTTTAGAGCTTGTTTGGAAAAATCGGGGCATTTCAGGAATGAATTTGGTAATGAGAATTCTCGTGGGAAATGATTAGGGTTTGGATTAACAATGTTCATAGTGTGGTCTATTTATAACTAGTGAAAGCGGAGATTTGGTCATGATTATTATAAACCATCGGTTTCAGGCCAAAAGAGTAACGAGGTTGATTTGGTCTATTAGTTAAGATTCGGGCGGATTCGTTGGCTTCCTACGGCTGATTAATCGGACTTGTGTGGTTCTTTACTGGTACCACCCCTGTATAAACTAACATTGAGTGCTAATGGTCATTAAGTGATATTATAAGTTAATTAATAAAATAAAATAAAAATTCAAGGATTTTTGGAAATCCAAAACAGTGAAAATCCAGGATGTTACAGCGCCGGTATGACGAAACAACATTTGAGGGTATCCTGGAGATTGATTTCTAGTATTCCTGTTGCACCACGGACATCGTCCAAAGGAGGACAAATCAATTTCAAGCCAAGTGACTTTTGTCGCGTCTCGAATCAAATAAGTTTTCTAAATTCTCCCTTATTCAAATTTCTAATTTTTTTTATTTTTTTAAATTATGAATTTCCATAATTACAGATTTACATATCCAAAAATTTTTACAATACATACATACAAAGAAATGCTAAGTTGCGCACCCGCTCTCATGAGTTCTTGTGAGAACTTTTTAAGAACTTATTTTCGATGATATTAGTCTAAAATTTGAATTGTTCACCTTATACAGCACTTCCTGAGACCCTCGAGGCCCAACTTTTATCTCAATCAAAAACTTTGGTGAGCCATGGTAAAAGGAAATATTTTTCTCCCTTAATATGCTTTTCTTTTTCGTCATGGCCCACCAAAGTTTTGAATCAGGATAAAATTTGAGCTATAGAGGTTTCATGGGGTTTTGGATCAGGTGGGCAGACGGTTCAGATTTTGAGTTCCACGTGATAACTTGTGAGAACTGGTGTTCAGCTAAGCATTCCTCTATATATATATATATATATATATATATATATATATATATATTATATATAGATATATATATATATATATATATATATATATATATATATATATATATATATTAGTACTTTTCTTTTGGAAGATTTTGCCTAGAAGATATCTTTTTGTGGGAAGATTTTTTATTGTTTTTTACTAGCATTTTAAAAAATTCAAATTTACGTAAGCACACTCAAAATGCATGTTGGAATTCCCGCCTCCAATATTGGTAGGAGGGAGATATGTACGCACCAAGTCTCTCGCTGCACGTGGTGTGCGCGTAATATTTTCCACGTGCAACACTCACATTTGCAAAACCCAAAAATTCCAATGCCCGAACGCACACGCGGACTTCCTGCGAAAGCCTTTAGCATGAAGTTCCGGCGCAAGGTTTCTCGGTGGGGCCTACTGCGATGTTTGTGAGAAATCAAATCCGTCCATCCGTTTTTTTACCTCATTTTAAGATATGCCACCAAAAATAAGGAGGATCTAAAACTCAAGTGGGCCATAGGAGATGAAACGGTGGGAAAAGTAATGCCCACCATTGAAACCTTCATAAGCTCCACCTTGCTGTTTATATGCCATCTAAACCGTTTATAAGGTCATTTTCACTAAGATAAAATGAACACCAAAAAACTTATACGGTTACAAAACTTTTATGGCCATATAAATATTTCAACGGTGGTCACTAAAATCTTCACTGTTTCCTCTCGTGTGGCTCACTTGAGTTTTGGATCCTCCTCATTTTTGGTCTCACGTCATAAATGAGCTTAAAAAACGGATAGCGGAGTTGGATTTCTCACAAACATCTAAGTTAGCCCCACAAAAAACCTTGCGCAGGAACTTCCTGCGAAAGGCTTTCCAGGACGCGGATTTTATGCAAAAGCCTTTAGCATAAGTTCCTGCGCAAGGATTTTGGATGGTCCACTGTGATGTTTATTAGAAATTCAACCCGTCCATCTATTTTTTGAGCTCATTTTAGGAATGAGACCGAAAATGATAAGGATTTAAAACTCAAGTTGGCCATACTAGATGAAACAGCGGGGAAAGGAATTCCTACCATTGAAACCTTCCTAGGATCCACCTTGATGTTTATATTCCATTCAAACCATTTATAAGGTCATTTTCACCGAGATGAAGTGAAAAAGCCAATAAATTAAACTAATACAAAACTTTTGTGGCCATATAAATGTTTCAATGGTGGTCACTAAATCCCCACTGTTTCCTCTCATGTGGCCCACTTGAGTTTTTGATCCTCCTCGTTTTTGGTCACATGTCCTAAAATGAACTCGAAAAACGGATGAACGGAGTGGCTTTCTCACAAACATCGTAGTGGGCCCTACATAGAATCTTCTGCAGGAACTTCCTACGAAAGGCTTTCGCAGGAAATCCGTGTCCGATTGGGTCACTACAAGAAAAACAGGCTTTACCAGCGGCCAAAACCGCCCCTAAAAGTCCCAAAAACCGCCGGTATAAGAATTAGCGGCGGTTGGACAAATGCCGCTAAAGGGGGGCGTCGCTGTGTGTTTTACCGACGGTCGAAATTTTTAGCGGCGTTTTGGTGGCTGCCGCTACAATAGGAATATTTAGCGGCGTTTATTATTCTTTATCGGCGCTTCTAGTAATTGCCGGTAAAAACGCCGGTTAAAAGCTATGAGAAATGCCGCTAATATTGCAAAAGGCAGCAAAATTGTAAAAAACGCCGATAAAATCTGTAAAAAGCGCCGCTAAAAATGGTGAAGTGCTGCAAAAAGTTGCCATGAAACCAATGTTGTAAGGAATCTCTCCAGTGATTTGATTATAAGAAATATCCCTAGAAGTCATAACAATCAATAAACCATAAACAATTGAAGAAAGAACTAGAACAACACCCACAACAAAAGAAATGCTAAAAGTCATACAGTCAATGTCCATCTTACATAACAAAAATCAAAGTGGCCATCACATTACATAACACAACCCATAGTGTGGTCATAATAATGGGCAACTCCAAAACATACCAAATTACTAGATGAACTAGAACTAATTTGAGATAGACTTATAAATTGTGATTTACATGGAGTACACAGAGTGGAGGAAGTACTCACAGATACTGCAATACTTCATTCCAGTAAATCAGCCTCGGAATGTCACCAGTGAGCTGATTCTGAGCAAGATCCCTAAAAAAAAAAACAGCAAGGGACCCCATTAAAATCACTTTGTACACACAAATCCACACCATTGGAAACAAACAATGTAGTTCAAGTATGTTCTATTAGACAAACCCCCAATGCAAATGTGTAACTGAGAAAACCCAAATGAGAACGAAAAAAAAAAAACAATTCAATGTTTTCAAGTAGATATTAGAAAGCATAAACCACAAAATAGAACAAGCACCTCAAATATAAGTGACAACAACCTTATAGAGTTTTGAGATTTGGCATCTGTGAAAGGGTTGAAGGGATAGGCCCTGTTAACTGATTGTTCTTCAATGTCCTACATAGTAACATCACCATAAATGACCAATCTATCCCTTACAAAGGAGCAAGCAAGATTCGTGAAAATGACCAATCTACCAAATAAAAGCAGACATGATACTAACAATTCCTCAAGCTGTTTGAGCCTAGATGTTGAGAACGGAATATCTCCATATAGCAAGTTACCGGATAAATCCCTATAGAAAAAAACCAACACAGATTTCAGTTAAATCCGCCATTACATCTCAATCCCATAACTCAATAAGCAATTAGAAGCATGAAATAAGAGAGATGTACAGAGTCATTGAGATTGCCGATCCAATTATCATGATTGACCGATCAGCTGAAAACTTCAATCATCGACATCATCAACAAACAACAAAGCATTTGAGCTTAAAATGATTTCATCCAAATGCATATTTATCCTGATGCAATAAAGTAAAACATACAGTGCCTGTAGGCTCTGTAAATCCCCAATGGCTGGCGAAATCTTCCCACCGAGATTCAAATTCGAGAAATTCCTTCACAGAAGATTCATGATTGTAACGAATTAGAAGTTGAAATCAGATAAGAAGAAAGAAGAAAGAAGAAAAAGAACATAAGGTATGTGAGTTACAGAGAAACGACGGCGAAGGAGAGATTGTCGCAAGCAACCTCGCGCCAGGAGCAATGATCTTCGTTGCCATCAGCATTCCAGTCGAGGAGCACGTTAGCAACGTTGCTAAACGACACCTTGATGGACACAAGTGTTTTCCCTGCGAAACAAAACTCTCATTTCACATAAAACTGAGGACTGAAACTCCAAATTATTTTTTGCTGAGGGCATTGCTAAAAATAGCAAGGATTTGATGCATATCTCAGCCCTTCGTTTCCTGAGACTTACAAGCTCTTGGAAAAACAAGCATTAGAGAATACATGAAAAGAAGCTTAGCCGCTTAACGCATTTTGAGAAAATGACACAACCAAATCAGCCTGTATCTTAGAAATAACAAGGTTGCAGTTACTTCTTAGGCTTTTACATGTCTTGCTGTATCTTAGAAGATTGCTGCTAGTTTTTGTTAGAATATCTTGTCACTTGAGCTGCATTCTTCAATATCGCCACAGGACTGATGCCTTTAAGAAACCATAATCAAGGAAGATTGCTATAGCCAAACATACAGAAACCGTTGGCTTGAGAGACTAGTTTACTGAATTACAACTTGATAATGCAGTACCACCCAACCAATCAAACACAACAAGAAAGGTGGGCCATGTTTCTGGAGAGAAGAAATGAATCCGGGGCATCCCGTTGCCAGTTGTGTCACCCACCCCAAAATGATGACAGCCCTACCAAAAAGCCTACTTATAAAGTTAAAAAGATATACCTCATCTTGTCTCTGAAAAAGCAAAGGGCTCATGTTTGGATCCTCTCTAAATATAACGGGAGCAGTCGACTGATCTACTGAGTTACATCTTTGAGGGGATCCTTTCGGTGAGCCACTTACACCTAATGTGCAGTTGTTCCATTTGACCAGTGAAAATTTCATCTCCTCAACTGACTTCTTTGGAATATCTGCCTCATCCACTTGCTCTTTCTTTTTGGTTCTTCGACTGAAAGTAATCAATGGGTTACTAAATCTTTTGTGAAGCACATCACTGAAAGTAATTTGATCCCTATGCACACAGTTTATGCCTCTGTAACTGCTAACAAATGAGAGTAGCAACCTTTGGCAGAAGTCGTTTGATGAGGAGCAGCAGTGACAACTTGTAGCCCATCTAACAGGTGGAGCCCACTTGAGAGTTTGAAAGGCCTGATTTTTGGTGTAGCACAACTACCCTACATACATGAACACCACTTCCATCAAATAAAGACAATTGGGAAAAGCAACAAATATAACTATCTACCAGCTGCTTAGTGATTGTGCCCATAACAGATCATTTTGCAAATAAATGGACTGATTATATCGTTTTCCCTATATCAAGCACCAAAATTTTCATGTGTGGCATGATGAACTTCTTTAACAGTTTAGGATGTGTTGTTGTCTTCTATTCTAGTTGAAAATCTCTGTTAGTCTAGCAATACACCTCGAAAACCACTGATTAAAGGATAAGACATTATTACTCTAGTTAGTCTAGAATCAACAAAGAATCACCTGAAAAGTATTCTAAGTGCTCCCCACCTTCACATAACCTGAAATATACAACAAATGAATCATGAGGATTCCAAACTACCATCTTTAATTTACCCAATTCATTTATCAGATCTCAAATACCCACACAAAAAAATCTGTTGTGCCCGAATGATGAGCATGTGCCTATGTACAAATTTGTTGATGACGTTGTACGGGCCATCATGGATCTCAACTTCAATAGTGTAGCCTTATCCAAATCTTCTTCACAGAATACAATTGCAATTAGAAAGGAAAAAAAAAAAAAAAAAAGAGGCAGAGTTAGTGAGTTGTTTGGGAAAGCAGATATTTTCACAGATGCAGTTGGCTGATGAGATACCACAGATTGAGGAATCTATTAAGGTAGAGGTAGTGAGCTGTTAGGGAAAGCAGAGATTTTCATTTGCAATTGCTTAGATTCAAGCTTCAGGGTTAGTTTTCAGGTTTGTTTCTAAATTCTTTTACAAAGAGATGTCGTGTGCTTGTTACTTCCATAAGGCCCTTGCTTTATGTATGAATAGAAAATTCTAAATTCTAATTTATTTATTTTTCCTTTGATAAGTATGAATAGAAAATTCTGATAGTAACAAGAAAAAGGAGAAAGAAATTTTGAAGTTAGATGCAAGATCGAAGTAAATAATGTTCTGTTTCAGAAAGATAATATTTTCAGACAGCACAAGTTCACCAACAAGAGGAGAAACAGTCAACTCATGAACTGACAAACCTTGCAACTCAACCCATTGATAACTTACAGGGGTAGGACAAGTTGACTAGGGCTCAATCCAAGCCCAACCCATTTACTTAAAATTGTTAAGTCCACATAATTAGCAAAACTATGTATCCCACAAACAAACAAGACGAATGGATGAGATGAATTCAATCTGCAGTTGACGGTGATTAAACAGGAGAACTAAGCAGCATTTTCAATTGCTTCAATGCATTTCAACACAGTAGCCTTGTTCGGCATTTCTCCCACACACTCCAAACTCAATAAGCTTCAACTCAAACTTGCCCAATTTCACCCAAAGAAAAAAGAAAAAAGACCAAAGTGATCAAATATAAGGTGGGATACATATGTATCAGAAAATGAACAGTCATGTTGGATGCAGATATACTGTAATCAGAATGCTCTCCAACCAAAAAAGTAAGAGCCGCTAATAGCTTAACAACCAAAATCCCATTACTTCCCAATCAAGCTATAACCATTTAATCTTAAAAACCTTGGCCTCAACAAGTAGACATGAAACAACAAATGTTACTGGATCATATGAATCATCCAATTACTTGCCATGTGCCTGTGAAAAGCTACAAACAGAGACATTAATGCACAAATAATATCACGTCAGCAGATTGACAGTCGTGGCTCTTGAGTAGCACCCTGGAAAGACATTAATGCCAAACTGTTATGTTACCTCAAACAGAAGTAGCAAGAATAAATGGTTGTGTATTAATTCACACAAAACATGAAATATGCAGCAGTATCCGATCATTTCCAAAAGGGCCACCAAGCATATGGAAGAAAATACTAACAACACCAACTGAAACAGCTGGAAAACAAAGAAATGGCTGATGAAACCACCTATCATCCATCCTTGCTTGAGCTTCAACGTAGGACAGTGCAGCACAGGACTTGATAACACTTTTTGTGTATCTTGTAGAAATAATCTCCGCGTTAGGTGTCATTTCCTGAAACACAAAGAACAAATGTTGAAGGTGTGCATTCAGTGGAAACATAATATACCATCACAAAGTCCAACTTAATCTAATTCAAGTACTTAAAAATAAGTGTTTGGGCATAATTATAACCTCTACCAATAATCTGTATGAGTTAACAGAAAAATAAAATGACTTATACTTGCTACATCTAGAGTCCATGGATGGTCAGATTCCTGTAAAAAATGTCCAATAAGTGGTTCACATTTGGTAAAAGGCATGCATAGCTAGTGATTGTAATGATAAAGGACAACTTTCTATGACCATGTATCTCGATAAGATAAAGGAAGAATTGTAAAATTGGGACCAAAGTTCCCTTGCCCATCAAAACTCCCATTAACCTGAAAAGAACACTGGAAAACCACTAGCCAGCTTTTGCTCCAAAAAAAAATAAAATACAACTAGTAAGGACCAATCAGCAATTGCCATGTGCCTGGAATGAGATAAAGTTGCTTTACTTCGTGCACCACGTCCCAAAAATTTGGCTCACTTTCTGATTTTATTTTGTTTATTATTTTCCATGAGGCAGTTGTTTGACTTGATAATCAGCATATCGAATATGTCACCAATTCAGCTAGGTATCTAAAAAGAGTAAAAACCAGACAACGAAAATACATACATTCAATTCAATAAATTCTGCAAAGAGGAATTCAGAATACACATCCTGCACCTTCCACAATATATGCGAGATTTCATTCTGGCAAGCAGCGCACATGGTTTGGCAATCCATACTCTGCTGCATCCTTCTGTGGATAGACCTTGGCCCAATAATCTCCAACTGAGCTACCAATCTGGGGACCTTTTCAGCTGAATATGGACTGTTGCTGTATTTCTCTTATCAACCATGTATTTGTAGGCCAAAAATTAAAAGGTTGAAATTGTCCTATCAATGGGATTTTGGGGCATGGTGATGAGATTTTAAGCCCCTCAACATCATACAGTGAATAGTCTGGAATTTGATGCAATCAATTCCAAGCACAGCAAGATGAATAACAGTCATATAATTTTTTGTATTTAAGAGTATAAACATAAAAAATGTAAAAATATACATCTGAATGTAAATATGCCTTTGAATCAAGGAAGGAGGAATACCTCATCTGACCAAGTTGCCAATTTAAAGGTAAAGCAGAACAAATAGTATATGCTTGTTTTTCTTTTTCTTTTTCTTTGTTTATATGGTTGACATACTTTTTTAAGGACAAGGCTGTGATGATGATGATTTAGGACTGTGCAATTAAATTCTTCTTACCTCGGTCCATGGTGTCTTTTCGTCTCAGGCAGCCTTTCCACCAAAGAATACCCAGAATCAAGAAAGTAAGAAACAAAGCAGAAGCTATAATGCCCGCCACAGCACCAGCAGATATCTTTTTGCCACCTTATGATAGAGGAACAAAATCTGCATGAAGAAAAATATTGAACAACCATGCCTAACGGATGGGACTACCAAAGCAATTTATGTAAAAATAAAAAATAGCGAACTGAACCCATGTTTTCTCTACGGTGTTTCTCCAACTGTTGACCTGGTAAGCAGAGGAACCAGCCACAAACATAAAACTAGGCATGACTTCATATGAGGAATAAAACAAATACAAAAGAAAGAACAGAAACAAGGAAAAAAAAAATGAGAAGGAAAAAAAAAAAATCATTCTTTCAACCCATTGTACAGGACTTACTTGGGTTAAAATGCTCACACTTTCTTTGTCAAACTGCATTGTCACAAAAATAAGAAATTTAAGAAAATAAAATTGAAAATATACATGTAAAACTGCATTGTCAAACTGCATTTGTAGAAACTGAAGGCCCAAGTGTACCATACAGATACTTGATCTGAGAATTGTACAGTACCACCTTAAGCTATATAGTATACAGTTCACCATACAAGTATTATTACACTTTTAAATGATAAGAAATCTGCTATGTGGAAGTCCTCTTCTGGCAGTCTCATTGTACCACCAAAACTATAATTGACGCTAGGCAGGGCTTCAGATGTGTGCGAAATAGAGCCCCCATTAACTGGGGGTATGTGTACTAATGCATTAACTAATTTTATTTTATTTTTTAAAATAGTCTAAAAGACTATTAAGGATTTCAAATATGTGGAAGACTCAAAAGGGCAGAAAGGAATGTTTCTTCAGATGGCCCCTGCAGCATTAGAATCTAAATTCAAATGATTATCTAAGATGATTCAGCCCTGCAAGGTAGCCGTGGTATGATTGGCACCATTTTCCATCAAAACCTTAGAGATGTATGAAAGGTGTGTAGGCATTAGGCAAGCGTCGTGTGGCACAATCCAAACCATTCATATAAATCCCATGGGACTCTAAATCCCACGTTATAGTTGTAATATTCTCACTACAGGGCAATTCACAGCTATCTTTGTGAGAGTAGCATGATCAGAATCCTAGAATAGCCATCTTTATGAGGTTAACATGATTGGGATCTTTGGATTTTTAGGTCTGGTTACGATTGGTCATGCAATTAAATATAATGCATTCCAACTGGCATTTATGAAGGAAAGCCATCTAACTTACACAAATTGTGAAATTTTCTACACCAACAAAAGTCAATGTAAATATTGTGAAAATGAACAAATATATTTCTATTTACCATGTGCTCTGTCCTACAAAGTCCGATCCCTTGTCAGCATTTGCCATAACCTATCAGGACAACCCAATTCATATAAGGCCTGGAGGAACGATGCATTTCTCTCTACAAGTATGAGTATGGTATACAAAAAATCATGTCATCATCTTACCTTGTCTGTATCATTTACACGGATCTCTGAGCATCCAGAAAACACAACATTTTCTCTAGCCACGTGCGACCACATTGCAATGACTTTGTCTTTATATGCAGATGTGTCCTCAAACTATTTCACACATAGTTGCCTAAATTGCCAAATCTGTACTTTTTCTTGTCATCTCAAAATTACATCCTCCCAAAACAGAAATGCTCACTGATCAAGTTGCCATGGCCTTAAATAAAATAAAATAAAATAAAACCTGTTTTGAGGAACTGTTAGATGTTATCACCTAAAAAACTGGAATACAAAGTCTAAGAAAATGTATAAAGTGGTTAGGATTGTTGTTCAACTAATTTGATCTTGGTCTTGTGACTTGAGAACAGTGGGCTGCATAATTAGTTGGTTTTATTTGGGCCTACATATGACACATACAATTTCCGAGTGCATCTGTATCAGTTTGTCTTCTCTTTTTTTTTTCTTTTTTTTTTTTTTTTTTTGTTTTTTGGTAGAATCATGTGATATAGAAGAAGAAACTAACCTGTGTTCCCTTCTCAAGTAAGTGAATTGCAAAAGATGAGACTCTAAACCGAATCTTCACATAGGGCTGCATATATAAAGACATAGAACACAAACCATTAGCAAAAAATCTAAATATCTCTTTCTCCCACCATCTTAGAGCTTTGCTAATACAAAGGCTCATCTGCAATTCCATTAAAAAGATAAGCATACACCAAAAAAACCCATAAAAAGTCTGATCTTTGAAGGGATTGAAGCATTAATAGTACAGATATGTGGATTAAAGCCCCTAAAAATTACAAAAATCTGATAATGAAAGAATTACATGCAAAATAAAAGCAACAATAAAAACCACAAAAGAAAAAGAAAAACCGTAGAATCAGGGAATGGGAAAACAGCCCGAAGAAATCAAAAAGGGTAAAGTCCGTTTCAATTTCATCTTGAAAGCCTTGAACTTTGGTAGAAATCATACATTGATGAAAAGGGGAACAATAACTCTACAAAAATCAGAATATCTTAGCAGAATTTAGAAACAGATGGAGATTCCAAAAATCCCCCTTTGATTTTATATATATATATATAATATATATATATATATATATATATATATATATATAACATGAAAAACCCAACAAAAGCCATAAAAAATATAACTTGTAATGCTTTAAATTTCAGAAGAATCAAAGAAACTAAAGTAATAGAAGGAACCAACAAACAAAATTCTTCTCTTGAAATCTTTTTTTTTTTTTTTTTTTTTTTTAATGTACAATAACGAGGAATCGATAGAGATTACACCTGCGCTTGACAGGCTTGGAGATTTCCTCTCTTGGGTATCATTTGAGTTTCTGGTAGAACCATCTTTCAGCCATGAAAATCGCTACTGGAAGAGATTTCAGGGATGGAAAACTGAATAGAAGGAAACCCAAAAGCGGATGAGGATTTCTTGGGAGAAAGACAGGTGCAGAGATGGGGACATGGCGAAAAGAGGCTGCTTATGCTCAAAATATCAGCCATGGATGCCAAGGATCAAAGCTTGTCACCCTTTTCTTCTTTTTTCAAGACAACAGAGAACTTGAAAATCCAAAAACTAGAGGCGAGAGAGAGAAGGCTCCCATTATCATAACCGGCAGCACCTGAGATCGAGAGACGTTGGAGAGAGAGAGAGAGAGAGAGAGAGAGAGAGAGAGAGAGAGAGAGAGACTTCCGGTAGGATATTGCAAGGAGGAGAGAAAATGGGAGATGGGTTTTGGTAGAAAAGAGGTGGGAGAAGAAGAGGCGGGCTGGATTTTGGATCGGCGCGCGTTAGCGGTTTGGATATTTGGGGATAGGGCACGCGCGGGATAGGGCTTTAATTTGGGGTTTTTTTTATTTCAAAACAGTGGCGGTGCCCGTTTTCTACACGGGCGGCCATATAAAAAACGCCCCTCATTTTATCTATAGTGGCGATTTTTCGTGGCCGCCAGTGATAAAATGCCCCTGATGGCTATATTTTTGTAGTGAACCAACATAAGCATTTGAGCTTAAAATGATTTCATCCAAATGCATATTTTTCCTTCCATGCAACAAACCAATCCATCCATAACACACATAAAAATTTATGCACACATTTATGCCTTTGTAACTGCTAACAAAATGAGGGTAGCAACCTTTGGAAGAAGTCGTTTGATGAGGAGCAGGACAACTTGTAGCCCATCTAACAGGTGGAGCCCACTTGGAGAGTTTGAAAGGCCTGATTTTTGGTGTTAGGCACAACTACCCTACATACATGAACACCACTACCAGCTGCTTAGTGATTGTGCCCATAACAGATCATTTGCAATAAATGGACTGATTATATCTTTTCCTATATCAAGCACCAAATTTTCATGTGTGGCATGATGAACTTCTTTAAAAGTTTAGGATGTGTTGTTGTCTTCTATTCTAGTTGAAAATCTCTGTTAGTCTAGCAATACACCTCGAAAACCACTGATTAAAGGATAAGACATTATTACTCTAGTTAGTCTAGCAATACAATCAAATTGGGTCATATGGATACAAGAAAGACAACTCAGAATTGCAAAATAAAAATGAAATCAGTAGGCACAGGTTTTCTGCAAGATGTACGAGACAGAACGTGTAAAATTGTATCTATGTAAACAAAGGTAGCAAGAATCCACTATTTTTCAGTTGTAGCAGGAAACTGTCATTCAAATAGCGATTTCAAATGCAGATGAACATTTTGTGCAGCATCCACCCAAGATTTCTATATCAGCCCAAACTAAAGAATCTGATGGACAAAAGGCTAATAAGGGAAGCTTGATGCTTTGAATGGACACTGATGCTTAAGATTAATCTAGCAGTACCCAGTATTTGGCAAGATATTTATGCTTCAAAAATGGCAAAACTTGGGATATGAAGTAGCAACGGGTTTCTTGGTTGCATCAGCATGTGTATCTAAAGTAGATAGCCAAGTTATAATCAAGGAAACAACATGAAGGAGAGAAATAAGCACACATGGTAAAAGCATTACAAAACAGAGCAACATATTGGTGGTTAACTCAACACACCACTTGGTGAAATTACAAGTATGCAAGTAATTGGTGAAACATATGGCTCCATTCTCTTACTAATTTCTTTGTTGTTTAGGCACACTGTTATTTCCATTCCCTTTCCTTCTCATCTTATTGTTGTTGTACAATAAGATGTGCTACAAATAGTTCTCATCTCACTCATGATTATGGGTGGAAGAATCCAAAAAAAGAAGAAAATGAAAACAAAAACAAAATTGCCCATTTTAATGTAGGGTCCATCGCTAAAATTTCTGCAAAAAAAAAAAGTGTTATATTTGTTATTTTTGAATTTGTTGCACCTGATAGTCTCTCATCCAAATTTAACAAAAAAACCCAAGTGAACTGTACAAATTCTCACCTGAGTAATGTATTTGAACATAGCCAACAAAAAATATGGAACCAAAATTTGTGACCTTCTGAAGTCACCGTAAATGAGCTGATTTTTAATGAATTGATGCCTGTTTTCAGCAATGTTGAAAACGTGCCGACCATATTCTACACCAACTTGCATATATGCCGCACTTCTCTGTGAGTATGTGCTCTGAAGCTTCCGTCGTGAATGATCCGAACCTTTTTCACTGAATCCATATATTGAACCAAACAATTTTAAGTTACAAGCATGACCATTAGAAGATCTAGAAGGTAGGAAAGATAGAATTTTAAGGAAATTTGCTTGGTATTTTGTTTTCTCAGCTGAAAAAATGAAGCTGAGGCTGTTGAGTAGGGTTTTCGGGCACATTAGGACACACTTCCTCAAAAAGGTTTCAAAAAGAGGTTTTTTTTTTTTTCTTTTTTTAAGGGTTTCAAGCCTGCTTTTTCTTCTTTTTTTATCAATTCAGCAAAAACCAATTGGATTGGTTTATGCCAAGTTGGCTTTTAGCTCCTACTTTGTCAAGCAGGAGATGAGACAAGGGTCTACAAAGTACATCTAAATGCACAACATCAACTGTTGCTTGGATCAAAAAGGGGTTTAGGCCTCAAAAGCCCCTTCGGAGTTTGCATCCAACAGGCCCTTAGGAAACTGTTCTTGTTGTTTGGACCAATCAAACAAGATCTAACTCTTAAAACTAAGACCTATCTCTCTTTACACTTTTCTGTAATGAGGAATTTCAAAACTTTAGATGTTCCAAAACTCAAAAGTTGGGATTCATAAAAACATAAACACAACCTGAATGTTCTAAGAAGGCTTAGGACTTTTTAACGTCTGATTTAAGATATGACTATTACTCACAATTTCTGTACCATGAAAATAAATGTAGCTTAGGGTGCAGTTGGTTGCACCAAACATCATGAAATTCGGTTTAATACCATTGAAAACTAACCTTCCACTTTAATCTTGCCAACTACTTTCATTGCCGCTCCAATATTCACTCATATCCAATCGTATCATGGCTACCTCCTACCAACAAGGTCAGCAAAAAAATGAAATTAGCTATACAGTTAAAAGAAACATTGTAATATAGAACTCTCTCTGGCCATTAAAAAAAGACTGGATTTATTTTTTTAAAAAAATCCATACCGTTTCTGCCTAGATTTTGCATTTTCCACCACCAGTATTAATTTATATATCATTAACCATGGTAAACCAGCTTTGTTGGCAACGTTGGTTTCACCAGAAACAATAACTGGACAGAAGTCATTATTACCAGTGCCAAAGGATCCAGAAATCATTATGCTCAGTTCTGTTGTAGCAAGGTCATTATTCCCGCATGTGACTACTACTACGAAAAATGCTTAGATTTGAGGCCAAGGTCCAAGCATGTGGAGCTTGAATTTCGTGTCTTGGCGTCAGCCATCTTCTTCTATCCACATTTATGGATGGTATCATCCACCATCCTGCAAATAGATGTGATAGGCCCAAGACCCCTGCCAAGAAAAAACAGTGGTCTACCTGAAAATTTTTTCAAGATATTTTATCATTGCTTTGGAGTTTGTGGAACAACTTCAGTCATTCCAAGTATTTCAGTTAACAATTAACAAAAACCAAGAACAACGACTTTTGCAAGCACTATAGTAGCATTGAAACAAGACCTATATAGAAACTTTCATTTTAGATGGATTCAAATATTCCATAAGAATTACCAAGATCATTGAGTACAAATG